>MU224024.1:1006237-1018574 GCA_018584345.1 Thuja plicata | reverse complement strand
AGCATAAAATTACACAAAAATATGCATCACATCTGGGAAGGAGTCTACTACTTATATATAAAATCTTATAAAAAAATATTATCATTTGATTATGATTAAGGTGGTCAGACATACACCTACTTCTTATCTTTTTCCTGAAATTTTTGTACTGCTACATTGAAATCTATACTTTTCACCAATCATATTAACTTTTTTTCAGAAAAGGCCTAGTATTTTAGAAACTACATTCAATTTCCTATAGAGTCTATTCTTACAACTTTTCGATATTAAGTTGATAGCTAGTTCAAATTTTCATGTCAAGTTGACTAACCCTGATTTTGCTGATTTTTCATTGCCACTTAAGGGCATAGTTTGGCCCCCCATGATCTTGCACATATCCAATATCATTATGGTAACAAACATCTATTATGGATTGAAGATCTAGAACAAACAAAGTTTATGTGGTCGGTAATTGAAGAGTTCTATATACACCAAGAAATAGTAAACACCGAGTAAATATAGTGTATACTGAGCACAGTGATAACCAAGCTAGGGATCGTCGACACATCACAGAATTAACCAAGAAATTTACTCAAACCAAGGCCGACTAGAATGATGCATTGGAAATTGATGATTCTGAGTTAAATGATAAGGTTTTTTATATTGATCAAATGGTTATGAAAATTCATAGAAGATCAGACGACAAAGATTGAAATGTATTCTTAACACAACTGTTGAGGGAGGTTTAAGCGACAAAATCAATGATGGAGATTAAGAGGAAAAATCTAAAGGATGGAAATTAAATGAGTTATCGTGTTTATATAAGAGATAAGAGATTCATTATGAATCATATTTGATGCGCACATGAAAATTTTATGCATTACTGATCAAACTGGTTAAAGATAGAACCGAGCATTTTCTACATACATTACCGAGCGACAGAGGAAAGACCATTGGCGACCAGAATAGAGTATGAAGAATCAGGTGAATTGAAGTGAACAAATTTGGTGCAGGAGCACCTAGCAAAAAGGTGGATCGGGAGGTCATATATAATGAAATGTGTCATTTAATTCATATCTTCATTTGTAAATTTATTTTGATTCCATTTGAATCAAATTATAAGGCTTTGAAAGCCAAAGATGTAAAAATGTCCCTAAAAGCCCTAGGTTGGACCTAGTTTGGTTTATATGGTCAAAAGTTACAAAATAACCCATGAGAGGGTAATAATAATGTAAGGGGTCATAAAATATCCATTTTTTTGTGTCTAGAAGGTTTATACAAAGTTTTAAAGTCATACTTTAAAAGATGTAAAAAATGTGTAAAATTGTCATTGACAACAAATGTTGTCATGACAACGTTTAGTAGAAAAAAGTTGCAAAATGCAAAAAAAGGTGTAAAATTTGGTTTTTAGGTGGTTAAGTGGTTTTTAAATGTCAAATGGATATAAATATCATTGTATGGTCAAACCAAATCAGATTTGAAGGAAGGAGAACATCTTGGCATATTTTGGTGCATTCATACTTTCTTGTTTTGATTGGTTTAACAGTTTTTTGTGTTGTACGGCCATGTTGATTGGTTTAACATTATCATTTTTTGAAGGAATTAAGCTAAAGATAACAAGATGTATAAGAGAGACACTTTGAATCTGAACAAGGAGAAATTCTCAAAATGGAAAATCAGAATGATACTATACTTATCAGGGATTGGAGATGACATTGCAATATACCTAGATAATGAATTCATCCTGCCTCCTAGACCCTTGATTGTTAATCTGATGAAAGAGAAACATGAACACAACGTTATAATGGTGGAGATTGCTTCTTCACTTACCGATGCTAAATTTGAAGAAATTAAAACATGTACATCAGCCTAGCAGATATGGGACAATATTACACTAGTTTATGGAGGAGATGAAAATGTACAAAGAGCTAAAGTTGAAAGTCTATGAGGAAAATTTGATGACATGAGAATGAAAGGAGAGAACATAACATAGTATAGTATCCGACTAAAGGAATTTGTGAATGTTATTCAAGGAGGAGGTGGAACTATTGATAAAGACACTATTGTGAGTAAGATTCTTAGAAGATTGAAATACATGAAATGCGAGTAGCACCTGGAAACATTATTACTGTTGATAGCCTTGTTGGAAGATTGATTTATTTTGAGCTGAACAATTTTGACAATAGTTTTGTACTTTCTATGGAATCTTCATTTATGTCCACTCTAAAAATTAGTAAATCTGGTAGCAGAGACATAATCATAAATAACAGTGAAAGTGACAGTGATGATAAGGAACTTTATGAACTTGAAGCATTATGGTTAGAAGATTACACAAAGGAAAAGGAAGATATAAAGGTAAACTACGTTTGATATGTTTTAATTATAAAGAGATCAGACACTTTTCTGCCTGATGCCCTAACAAAAATAATGATGAAAGAAATGAAAGATCTAATGACAAAAAAGATGACCAAGAATATAGAAGCAATCGACAGTATGACAAAAGTAATGACTGAGATTACAAAGATAAAGGAAAGAAGGCTTGTTACATTTCTAAAGATAAAGATAATGATAGTGGTTCTGACAGTGATGAAGATATTGAGACACTATTTGTAGGTTTGAAAGAAGATTTAGAAGAAGATGAAAGGTATGTTGAAACAACACTTATTTCTAAAGTTATTAAGCATGACATTTGGGTTATTGATAGTGGTTGTACATGTCACATGACTGGAGATAAAGGAAAATTTGAATTTCTAGAGCATTATGATGGTAGATCTGTTAGAATGGGAAATGATACACCTTGTCAAGTGAAAGGAAAAGGTACTATAATCTTGAACAAGAAAATCAAATGTGAGAATGAATATTGGGTGAAAGGACTTAATTATAATTTTTTGAGTATTTCACAGTTGAATAATATAGGTCACCAAGTTGCATTTAAAAATATAAAAGCTAAAATCTATGATGGAACAGAAAAGTTGATTGGCACTGGTGAACAATCAAAAGGTAACCTATTCTATCTTGACACTGTTGAAACTACTTTTTTGATGGCTAAGAATGAAGATGTATGGTTGTGGCATAAAAGGCTTTGTCGTGTAAATTTTGAAAAAATGGTTAAGAATAGTAAGAATAGAAAAGTTAGAGCATTACCAAGCTTATCTAAACCAGACCATGTAATGTGCAAAACTTATCAAATAGGAAAAATGTCAAAATCTAGTTTTAAGAGAAAGAATTTTTCATCTAATGATATTTTGGAGATAGTTCATACAGACTTATGTGGACCAATGAGAACAAAGAGTTATTATGGGGACATATAATTTATTTTATTTGTTGATAACTACTATAGAATTGTGACTATCATGTTCCTAAAAGAAAAATCTAAAGCATTTAAGATGTTTAAATGGTACAAAGATAAAGTGGAAAAAGAAACTGGTAGAGAGCTGAAGTGTTTGAGATCTGATAGAGGAGGTGAATTTATTTTTGATGAGCTCACTAATTTTGTAATGAGTATGGAATTAAGAGACAGATTTCTGCACTGAGGACACCACAACAAAATGTAATTGCTAAAAGGAGAAATAGATCAATTGTGGATTGTGCTAGAACACTGATGATTGAAAAGAATGTTGCACAAACATACTGGAGAGAAGTTGTTAGTACTGATGTATACACACTAAACTGAGTACAACTGAAGAAAGATACAAACAAGACACCTTATGAGCTATGGTATGGTTATACACCTAATGTGAGCTATTTTAGAATATTTGGAATTCTTTGTTATATTTTGAAAGATGATTGAAATGGTAAATTTGATTCAAAAAGTGACGAAGGAATATTTCTTGGATATTATACTAAGAGTAAAGCTTATAAATGTTTGAACAAGACTTCTAAAAAGATCATTGAAAGTGAAAATGTAAGAGTTGATGAATTTTTTGAGAAGAATGACGAGGAAAGAACAAAAGAACTAGAATATTACAATATATTTTTCTACATGGAAGAACTTGACACCTTACCAATGCAGATACCTAACGTTACCGTGCAACAGGGTAATGTTATCGGGCAACAGGAAGCACCAACCAAGAATCAGGAAAATGTTGAAACTAAAGATCATGAACAAGAACACAATGAACCTACATAAGAACACAATGAAGATCAAATAATTGAACCTATAATTGAAAAATATGTGAGAAGACATCATCCACAGAATCAGATTATTGGAGATAAAAGAGTTGGCATGATGACTCAAAGTAAGTTGAAGACAACACATGTTTGATTTGTGAATTTGAACCTAACAATATTAGAGATACACTAGAAAATGAAGAATAGATTACTGCAATGAATGAGGAAATTGAGTAGATATAGAAAAAAAAGACATGGACATTGGTACCAAGACTAAGTGATAAGAATGTCATTTGCACCAAATGGATATTCAGAAACAAATTGAGTGAGAATGGAGATTAGTATGCAAAGGGTATGCACAAGAAGAAGGTACTGACTATGGAGAAACCTTTTCACCCATTTCTATACTTGAAGGAGTTAGAATATTACTTACATATGTTGCATATAAAGGATTCAAAGTATATCAGATGGATGTTAAATCTACAATTTTTAATGGAATACTAGAAGAAGAGGTATACATTGAACAACCTAAATGATTGAAACAAGCACCGAGAGCATGGTATGAAAGACTACGTTCCTATCTTACTAGTATTGGACTTATTAGAACAAGTGATAACAACAATTTGTATTTGAAAGGATGAAATGATGATAAGATCCTTATCACTAAAATTTTTGTTGATGACATTATATTTGGAGGTAATAATAACCTATGCACATCATTTGCTGATGAAATGAGGAAAGAATTTGAAATGTCAATATTTGGAGAGATCAATTTTTTTCTTGGCTTGCAAATTTTACAACAGACTACAGGTATCTACATTACTTAATCAAAATACATCAAGGAAGTACTAAAGACATGAAGAATCAAAACTAGTTGGAACACCTATGGTGACAGGATGCAAATTTACAAAAGAAGATAAGACACCTAAGGTAAATCAGACTTTGTATAGATCTGTGATTGGAAATTTGATATATGTTGTACACAAAAGACTAGACATACCACACACAGTTGTAATTGTTGCAATATTTTATACTAACCCCAGAGAATCACATATGACTTATGTAAAAAGAATTTTTAGATATCTGAAGAACACTAAAGATTATGGACTATGGTACAAAAGGGAAGGCAAGTTCAAACTAAAAGTTTAAACTGATGTTGATTGGGCTAGGATTATTGATGATAGAAAGAGCACTACTAGTGGAGAATTCTTTATAGGAGAAAGATTAGTTACTTGGATAAGTAAAAAGAAAGGATGCATATCTCAGTCAACTACAGAAGCATAATATCTTGATGCTGCTGCAAAATTTTTGAACATAGCATGGATAAAACAACTTTTGAAAGGCATGAATGAAGAGATCACTGACTCAGTGATAACTTATTGTGATAATACTAGTGCAATAAATATTTCAAATAAACCTATGATGCATGCAAAAACAAAGCATATATCTATCAAATATCACTACTTGAGGGAACACGCACAAGAGAAAAAAGTTATACTAGAATATGTACAATCAAAAGAACAACTTGCAGACATATTCACTAAACCCTTACTGAAGGATACATTTGAGTACTTGAGAGGTAGACTAGGGGTTCGTCCCTTGTCTATCGGTCACTAAGTTGACTAGGAGGTTGCATCAACCTACATGAAATTAGAATATCAATCATGTTGATGCAAAGCTGAACTAGACTGACATAGACATATCAATACACTACAAGGTACTTATTCTACTGCACTGAAAAATAGAGATATTTGTTGGCTACTTGAGAGCTGTATATTTTATTTTGGGATTGTTGTCAAAGGGAGAGAAGATTCAATAAAATATCTATCCATTAAAGGGAGAAAAGAGAAAGGGAGAGAAATGACATATTTATCTATAGAGAGATTCAAGAATAGAAGAGTCAAATATGCAGGGAGAGTCTGTATGGTGAGTTTTCAATATTGAAATAGTTTATATATTCAAGCTAGGGAGAGATACAAAAATTTTGTAGTTGTAGAACAAAATTTTGGTATTCTATGGTATTTTTATATTGCATATTTCATATTTTTTTCCATCAATGCCAAAGGCAGAGATTGATGAACTACAACTAATTGTATGTTTAAAGTAATTTTGTTGATATTCAACTGAGTTATAGATATGATGATAGACATTATTAGTTAATGTATTATCATTGATGTCAAATTATTTAAGTATCATTATTGTAACAAACATCTATTATGGATTGAAGATCTAGACCATTAAAATTTTATGTGGTCAGTAATTCAAGAGTTCTGTATATACCGAGAGACAGTGAACACTAAGTAAATACAATCTATACCGAGCACAATGATAACTGAGCTAGGGATCGTCGACACATCATGGTATTGACTAAGAAATTTAATCAAACTAAGGCTGACTAGAATGATGAGTTGGAAATTGATTATTCTGAGGTAAATGATAAGGTTTTTTATATTGATCAAATGGTTATGAAAATTCAAGGAATATTGGACGACAAAGATTGAAACATATTTTTAACACAACTATCGAGGGAGGTTTAAGAGGCAAAATCAATGATGGAGATAAGCAACAAAATTTAAAAGATGGAAATTAGCTATGATGTCTATATAAGAGACAAGAGATTCATTATGAATACACCTGATGTGCACATGCAAAGTTTATGTGTGACTGATCAAACTAGTTAAAGACAAAACTGAGCATTTTCTGCAGACATTACCGAGCGATGGAGGAAAGAGCATTACCGAGCAGAATAGAGTGTGAAGAATCAGATGAACTGAAGTGAATAAATTGATCATAGGTATTATTTACTTAGCATAGATCTAAAAATATGCAAATAGAGTTGTCTTTGAATCAGATCATTACTGTATCAGTTTAACCATTGTTATAGATAAATCTCTTAACTGAGTAGGATGTGAAAGTCTTTATTATGACATTATAATGAATGTTGAGTGTTTTCTTGTTGACCCCATAGTGAATGCATGGTCAAGAGAGAACTGTTAGTTTTAAATACTCTAACCAGGTCACATTTAACAGTGTGCATTGTAACCTTTAATAGGGTTGGCTCTTAACCAAGCTCACTTCAGAAGAGTGAAATATTTTGGGTTATCGGTCCTCAGTAGTTTTTCCCTTAGCAGGGTTTCCACATTAAAAATCTATGTGTCAATGTGTATGATTGTTGTGGATTGATTATTTTGATTTACACATTACTTTATCTACATTGATCGGTAATCATAGTATTAATTTACTGATACTCGATAAACAACTATATGACTAAAGTTTGAGATTAAGTATACATTTCACCAAGTTGAATTATATGTTTGAAATTGTTTTTATATACATCTGGGAGAATTCGAGACTGTAGGATAATTGAGAACCAACTGATTCACCCCCCCTCTAAATTATTCTAATAGTATACTTATAAAACTTGGTCTTTATCACCATTACCATCAGTTGGTTAGCAATCTCCCTCTTTGGCATTGATCGCAACACTATTAATTGATGATGGTATATTCTGATCTCTTTCTACTATCTATGCTCCCTCTTATATTTTTCTTCTTCTTTGCCTTCTGATACATTCTTCATCTTTCATGTAGTCTCCTTTACTTCTATTCATCACTTGCTTCTTCCTTGTACTTACTTCTCCCTATTTCTCCCTTGTGGAATCATAAATTACATACTTCTCCCTCTTTGACAACAATGCCAAAGATCCATACTCCTAAAATCTTGGTCGGGTAGTGAATCATACCTTGCATGTACTAATTTTTCTTTGCATACATAATTCCTTTCACATCTTCAGGCATCACATAAAGTGTGATCGCTCAGCATCAACTCAAAATTTATATATTCAAATGTGTTCTAGATTTGATGCAACATGTCTCTTTCATTTAATGAATGTTGGATAGGGGTAGGACCCCTAATTTACCTCTGAGATACTCAAAAGCATCCTTTGGTAGTGGCTTGGTGAATATTTCAGCAAGCTGCTCTTTTGAATTCAAATACTCCAATATTACAAGCTTGTCTTGTACTTTCTCTCTCAAGTAGTGATACTTGATAGATATTTTCTTGGTCTTTGAGTGAATTACCAGATTCTTTGATATTTTTCATTGCACTTGTATTGTGACTGGATTGGTGATCTCTTCTTGCATACCTTCAAGTAGCTATTTGATCCTCACAATATTTGCACAATTCATAGCTATAGCAACATACTCAGCCTCAACAATAGATTGTGATATACAACTTTGTTTCTTTCTTACCCATGTAACTAGTCATTCTCTTAAAAAGAATTCTCCTCCACTTGTGCTCTTTCTTTCATCAATGTTTCCAGCCCAATCAGCATTAGTATAGACTTTAAATTCAAAGTATCCTCCTTTGTTGTATAGTAGGCCAAAATCTTTAGTGCCTTTCATATATCTAAAAATTCTCTTAAATGCATACATATGTGTTTCCTTCAGATTGGAAGAAAACCTTGCAACAATTCCTACTGCATGAGCAATATCAGGTCTCTTATGCACTACATTCTATAATTTACCAATCATGGATCAATAGAGTGTCTCATTGAATTCTTGTGACTCATCATCTTTAGATAACTTGAAGCCAATGTCCATTAGTGTTCCAACTAGTTTTGAGTCATCAATAGCAAAGGTTTTTAGGATCTCCTTGATATATTTTTCTTGTGTAATATAAATCCCATCCTTTACCTATTGAATTTGAAGTCCAAGAAAGAACTTAATCTCTCCAATCATAGAAATTTTAAACTCCTTTCTCATCTTTTCTCATCTCCTTATCAAAAGATCTGCACAGTGTGTCATTGCCTCCAAAGATAATGTCATGAATAAATATATCAGCAATTAAAGCCTTGTTATTACTAGCACATTTTTGATACACATTGTTGTTGTCACTAGTTCTTTGAAATCCTATTTTGATTAGATATGAATGTAGTCTCTCATACCATTCTCGAGGTGCTTGTTTCAAGTCATATTATTCTTTGTGTAATTTTCATGCCATGCCTCGGTTAGTATTCTCAACAAATACTTCAGCTTATTCAATATACACTTCCTCTTCAAGAGTACCATTGAGAAATTCAGACTTAACATCCATTTGATAAACTTTGAATCCTTTATAAGCTACATATGCTAGTAGAATCTTTACTCCTTCCAATATAGAAACAAGTGCAAAATTTTCACCATAGTCAATTCCTTCTTCTGCATACCCCTTGCAAACTAATCTTGCCTTATTTCTGATTACATTACCATGCTCATTCATCTTATTTTTGAAAATCCACTTAGTACCGATTATGTTCTTATCTTTGGGTCTCAATACCAAAGTCCATGTATTATTCTTTGTAATTTGATATATCTCTTCCTTCATCCCTTTCATCATGTCTTCACTTTTTAAAGCATCTTTTACTTTCCTAGGTTCAAGTTCAGATATTAAACATGTCTTTTCTCTTACCTTGCTTCTTGTTTCAACTCCAACAATGTTATCTCTAATGATTTTAATCAATGAGTGGTGTCTCTTTACATACTTTTCCAATACAGGCTGGGTAATCATTGGTATCTCTTGATTTTCATCATTCAATGGAAGCTCTCTCTGATCATCTTCTTCCTTAGTATGTTCTTTCATTAGGGTTTCAGGAATCTCAGTTTGTACATAAACAAATCTCTAATAATCCTTGGGTCCCTTCTTGTTGTCTTCATCATTCTTCTCTACAAATTCATCAATCCTCATATTTTCACTTTCTACAATTGTGTTAGTGCTATTATTCAAACATTTGTAGGCTTTTCTCTTAGTAGAATATCCCAAAAATATTCCTTCATCTCCTTTAGAGTCAAACTTTCCATCTCTTGTATCTTTAATAATATAAAACCTAATTCCAAATAATTTGAAGTAACTTACATTTGGTTTGTGTCCATACCAAATCTCATAAGGTGTTTTGTTTGTTCCCTTCTTCAGTTGGACTCGGTTAAGTGTATAAGAAGAAGTGTTGACTGCTTCTCTCTATAAGGTTTGATAAATCTCATTCTCAATCATTAATGTTCTTGCATAATCCACAATGGATATGTTTCTCCTTTCATCTATACCATTTTGTTATGGTGTTCTTGGTGCATACATCTACCTCTTTATACCATGTTCATTGTAGAGGAGTGTAAATTCATTAGATGTAAACTCTTTGCCTCTATCTGATCTCATACATTTCATCTGTCTCCCTATTTCTTTTTCAACTCGATCCTTTTACCACTTAAACATTTGAAATGCGTCATATTTTTCTTTTAGAAACATAACCAACATCATTCTAGATTAATCATCAACAAACAATATGTAGTATCTATCTCCATAGTAGCTCTATGTTCTCATGGGACCACATAGGTTGGTTTGTACCAATTCCAATATACCTTGTGTAGTATAGGTTTTTCTTGTAAAACTTGATTTATTCATCTTACCTACTTGAGATCCTTTACACATTACATTCTTAGGTTTTTCTAGACTTAGTAGACCTCTTACTCTATGCTTTTTACTTACTTTGATTAAGTTGTCAAAGTTAACATGACATAGCCTTTTGTACCATAGTCATACATCTTCAGTCTTAGAAAAAAGATAAATATTTATGGATGTATCAAGGTAGAATAAGTTACCTTTAGATTGACCTCTAATAGTAATCATACTTCCCTTCTGATCAAATACTTTAACCTTCTTTTATTGAAATTCCATTCGGTGACCCGTATTATTTAACTGTGCCACACTCAACAAATTTTATTGCAGTCCTTCAACCCAATAGAAATCATCACACTTAGTATTGTTCAAAATAATTATAGAATCTTTTCCCTTTACATGATATGGGGCATCATTTCCAAATCTAACATTATCAACATTATTCTCTTTCAAAGTAATAAACTTTTCAGTATCACCAGTCATGTGGTGTGAGCAAACACTATCAATAATCCATGTATCATTTTTACTTACTTTTGATATTAGAGTCTTTTCTTCAATTTACCTCTCTTCATCATATTCATCTTTAATAGCAACATAAACAACTTATTCATCATCATCATCGGTGTCATCATTAGATGAACTTCCTTCAGTAATGTACCATGCTTTCTTTCCTTTGTTCTTGAAATATCTAAATCTTCTAAATATGTTCTCAGTCTTTTTGTTGTCTATGTTATCTATTTTCTCATTATTTTTAGGATAATTAGAAGCTATGTGACCAATCTTGTTGCATGAAAAAAATTTCAAAGGTAGCTTACCTATGTACTTTCCTTTATCTCTCGGTAGTCTCCTAGCCAATAATGCTTCAAATTCAGCTTCATTTTTTCATCTTCAACATATAGATCTTAGAGCTCACTTTTGCAACTATGAAACCTTTCTCTATCACTACTTGCATATCCATCACTAGATCTAGAATCTCTAGAATTCCTAATAGTTAGGAATGATTTGAATGCAAATTCAATCTTTGAAGTAGCAGTTAAACTATTATCAAAATCATTTAGCTCAAAAGTTGTTATCTTACCAATTGTGGCATCCAAAATAACAACCATCTGTGGAATGGATCACATCTCTTGAATAGAAGAAACATGGTTGGCATAGATAGGTATCTATTTTATAAGCATATTGATTGTAACATCTTCTTCATTAATTTCTCCACTAGCACCTATAATTGCAACATCAATCTCCTCTTAAGATTTCATCCTTAGCTTTCTGAACATGTCGATCTCTGCCAAAAACTAGTGTAAGCCTATCACATATTTTTAGCAGTAGTAAAACCTTCTAAATCATTGAACTCTAGGTTGGTGAGAGTATAAGTTATCTCTATCATCACTTGTGTATGTTCTTGTGTTTCTCTTATCTGCTCAAGTGTTAGAGGACCAAATAGTGGAGGTGAGTACTCATTATCAAGATGATCCAGTGCATAATCTCCAATACCAGATATGTGAAGCCTCATTTTTTTCAGCCATGTAGAAAATTTATTCCTATTCAACTTTGTTGCTTCCCTCTATAGACACCTAAAATTGACCAAGTGTATCTCAAGCATTCAAACTATAAATCTTAGCCAAATGCCTTAAAATATCATCTCAATGCAAAAACAAATGGATCAAATCAAATGGAAAAAAATCAAATCAAATTAAAAAATCAAATAATTAAATTCTAAGCCTAAAGGGATTAATCAAATTATGCAATTGATTTTTCAATTGTATAGTTCAAATCAAAAAGATCAAATCCAACCCATTCACCCTTCCATGGCTAAATTAATTAA
>MU224024.1:939619-981460 GCA_018584345.1 Thuja plicata | reverse complement strand
ATCATCTATCCATACTTGACAAGATTTTTACAAGGCTAGAAAAATTCAAGGTGAGACTTAACCCAAAGAAATGTGCTTTTGGGGTAAAATCTGGAAAACTCCTAGGATACATTGTTTCAGCAAAAGGCATTGAAGTAGATCCTGAAAAGGTACAAGAAATAATGGACATGGACATTCCAAAGAATATTATTCAAATGAGGTCACTTCAAGGAAGACTTCAATCTATAAGAAGGTTCATTTCTCAATTGGCGGAAAAATGCCATTCTTTCACTAGATTACTACATAAAGACACTGTCTTCACATGGGATGAGGAGTGTGATAAAGCCTTTTCATTATTGAAAACATACTCGATGAATCCACCTATCTTATTGTCACCAATTCAAGGAAAACCTTTATTACTCTACATTTCAGCAACAGAAAGATCTTTACGAGTCTTATTGGCACAAGAGGATGATGAAGGAAAAGAAAGAGCTATCTACTATTTGAGTAGAACCTTGATCAAATATGAGTTGAATTATAGATTCATGGAAAGGGCTTGCCTAGCAGTGGTGTTTTCCTCTCAAAATTTAAGACACTATATGTTGTTACATAAGGTGAAACTCATAGCTAAAATTGATCCCTTAAAATACTTACTTAGCAAAACAACTTTAACTGGAAAGATTGTGAAGTGGGTCATGGTACTTAGTGAATTTGACATTGAATATGTTGATAGGAAAGCAATCAAAGGTCAAGTTATAATTGATCAATTGGCTGAATATCCTCAAGAATCTACACATCCTATACAAGTGTAATTCCCAGATTCTGAAATTGTGAATGTCAAAGCTAAGACATGGACTCTATACTTTGAGGGAACGTATACCCAAAATGGCAGTGGAGCAGACATTCTTTTGATTACACCAGAAGGTTACACAATCCCAAAATCTTACAATTTATTGTTCCCTTGCACCAATAACATAGCAGAGCATGAAGCTTTGGTCATAGGAATCAAGACAGCCTTGGAATGGAATGTCATAGAATTACAAGTCTATGGGGACTCTCAATTTGTCATTAATCAAGTTAATGATGAATATAATACTAAGGATGAAAAACTAATGCCTTACAAGAAATTGGTGGATAACTGGAAGAATTACTTTGCCTTGATTACTTTTTCACAAATTCCAAGAGACAAGAATAGAGAAGCAAATGCAATGGCTACTTTGGCATCTTTACTTCAGTTACCCGATCAAAATGAAAAATATGAGTTCTTGGTGGAAGAATTGGTGAAACCAACATTTGACCTACTTGATACCCAAATTATTTCCCTTTTACATGGACATGACTCTCCATGGTATGGAACCATCTATTCCTACCTCAAAAATCAAACCCTACCTATAGACCAAACCCACGCTCAAAAGTGAAATTTCATAAGACAAGTCGCCCGTTATACTATCCTTTCTAACACATTGTATCGTAAAGGTCTTGACATAATGCTCCTTAGATGTCTAGAGGAAGATGAGTCAAAATTAGCTTTAAAATACGTCCACAAGGGGATTTGTGGGTCACATTCAAATGGTTTAAACCTAGCTAAGAAAATCTTACGTATGGGGTACTTTTGGAAAACCTTAGAAAGAGATGCTTGTCAATATGTTAAAGTTTGCACGAAATGTCAATACCATGGAAACTTGATTCATGCACCAGCACAAGAATTACACCCTTTTGTCACACTATGGCCATTCTATCAATGGGGTTTTGACTTGATTGGCATGTTTTATCCACCTTCTTCAAAAGGACACAAGTATATAATCACAGTGACAGAATACTTTACTAAATGGGTTGAAGCTGTCCCTTTATCAACTGCAATAGGAAAAAAATTTCCATGTTTATCCTAAATCATATCATTTGCAGATATGGCATTCCTCATGCCATCATCATGGATAATGGAAAATAGTTTAAGAACAAAGATATTGATGAACTTTGTGACACATTCCACATTACACATCACTCTTCATCCATTTACTATCCCCAAGGTAATGGACAAGCAAAATCTACCAAAAAGAACATCCTTAAAATCCTCAAGAGATCCGTTGGAAAATCAGGGAAGGATTGGCACCTTCAAATCAATCCAGCATTATGGGCCTATAGGACTAGTATTCAAACCTCGATAGGAGCTACACCTTTTCCTTTGGTTTATGGGGCTAAAGTTTTTCTTCCTTTAGAAGTTGAAATACCATCCCTCAGAGTCTCATTGCATGGATTAATAACAGATGAGGATTATAGAGTTGCCTGTCTTCAGCAATTGGAATTTTTGGAGGAACATCAAACTCAAGCCTATGATCATTTGAAAGTGTATCAAAATTGAATTTCCAGGAACTATAACAAGCATATCAAGCTAAGAAACTTTCAAATAGAGATCTAGTATTGAGAGAAAATCCAAAAAATTAGGCTGATAGAGAAAAGAAAGGAAAGTGGGAAGAAAATTGGCTTGGTCCTTTTGTCATTGTTTCTTCATTTGGAACAAGGACCTACAAATTGGCTGATTGTGATGGTGATGAATTGCTAGAACCTATCAATAGAATTAATCTTAAGAGGTTCCACACATGATTCAGAGGAAAGAGTATCAGAATAAAGAGTATAAGTTGAGAATATCAGATGAGTCAAGCATCACCCTTGTACATGGAAAAATTCAAAAATACCTAAAAATAGGAGAAAATATTAAAAATACAAAAAAAATCAGAAAATTCAAAAAGCCAAAAACATTTGAAAAAGAAAAAGAAAAGTGCCTTGGTGAAAACCTAGCGATAGGCACTTTGGTAGCAAAAAAAAGAAAAAAAGGAAGAGAGAAAAAAAGCAATAATCGCAAGAGGTGAAAACCTGGAAACAAGCACCTTTTGTCCCTTAGGTGTTTCCTAGTTGCATTTGTACATATTGTGGTTCCTCATCTCACTTGTCCATATCCTCATTGCATCCATCATTTGTGCATCGCCCTAATAAAGTCTCAGAGCTGCATTTTGTCGCATTCTAGGTTCAGTTTCCCTAAGTTTCACATTGATCACATTTATCACTTGGGGGCACACATCATAGATTTTGGTACCAACCGAATTCAATAGTGCAACATTTTGGTCACACATCAGAAGCATATTTTTAGATTTAGGAGAGAAATTTTGGAACCTTTGATGAATATCATTGTTCAACCCTAAACAATTTGATTGCATAGTATGCTCCTTGAGTTTCATTGCCTTATTTTATCAAGATTTAAGAATTGACACACCCTAAATGATCAGATTGTCTGGAATTCTTATTTGAAAATCTTGATACATTTCACAAACACTTGGAATTGTTGATGAGTTTTTCATTGGCTTTTTCGAGTCATTTTCTTTTTAGCTAATCAATGATGTTTCGACTAGATTGGAAATGGTAAGAGACATGATGTTTTCTTAAGCTTCTGAGTGACTATTTTGAGGAAGATTCTTTAACTTGTGTGAATTCATCTAAGGACATGGTCATCAAAGAACCATAGAGGACATTCATATGGGGTGGAGGGTTAACCTTTGTTTGTTTACGCAAAAGGATACCTTGGTTATTTAGATTTTCCATATCTTAATACCAACATCCACTTGCAACATTGAATCTGATTAAACTGGTATTCATATCCCATAGTTGGTCATTCAACTAGTGAGGGTTGTACTTGGTTTTGTAGAAGGGGTTACCACATGAGGGAAAGTCATATTCATATTCTTATGGTCGCAGTGGCACTAGTAAGGATTGTATCGACTCCTAGTTCTGCCAACGATCTATGATGAAAATATATCTTATTTTACATTTCTTTCGCAAACCTCAATGACAATTAGTTGCATTTCATTTTGCATGTTAGTTTAGTTGCATCTTCATGTTATATTAATTACATGTTTCTTTTTAGCTTAAATGCATTCTCCAAAGCTTAGTTCTCAATTGGCTTGTCTTTCTAATAATTTTCCAAGTTCAAGGGGGGGATAAAGTTGACAACACTTCATCAATTTATTGGTTTCAAGTCATTCAAATGAGATTTTCCTTTGCATTCATCATCATTAGTCATTATTCATTATATTTTCATGTCAAGAGAAAAATAAGAAAAATAAAAATTAATCATTATTAATGTATCCATATCATCATTTAGAATTGCATATCATAAGTTAAATTGCATACATCCAAAATCAAAAAGATAGTTGCATTTCATTTATCATAGCACTAAGTATTGCATTCATTGCATTGCATAATCCATACATGGTCAAATCAGAAAATCATATAGAAATAAGTTGCATTAACATCATTTGTATCCATTTATCTATGTCCTACTCTAATGACATTGCATCCATAGCACAATAGAAATAAATGCATCAGAGAAACATGTAGATATGCATAAAAGGAACTCTAATAACATCATCAAAGGAGGAATCAAAGATCATCATAGATAAATGTCCATCATCAATGTATATAAACATAAATTAGTACATCTACATCAATACAATGGTCCATACATCAAGTCCTGATCAAAAATACATATGATACATCATCAATGCTATATCTAGATATCACAGGTCCAAATCTGTCTCATGACCCAGCAGGGGCACCTTATCCATCTCCAGCTAAAATTGTGCCTGACCCCCTACACCATCAGGATCCCTATCACCTTCTCTATCCTATGCACTAGGACGTGCCTGACTCATGCTTGCACTAGTAGGTAACTGATCTAGAGTATCCAGAAACTACTGCAGCATAGTAGAAACCTGATCCAATCTAGCTGTCACTGTAGTCATCCCTACCTATAAACCCCTCACATCCTACACTAAATCATCCACAATGAGAGGACTTGGAGGTGCTTGTGATGCTACATGAGCCTGTGGTGCCTGAGGCGCTAAGGGTACCTGAAGTATCACCTCTAATGCACTGATCTGTGGATCCACCTGTGGTCTTTGTCCCTAAACTGGAACCTGTCTAGCCACCTGGACACGTCTATGTCTATGTCTAGCCCAATCTACACCCACTATCAAGGGAGCCTACTCCTAAGATACATGTACTCATGCTCGTCTCTACCTAGGCTACCTAAATCTGCTACCTCGGCCTCTCACATGTCCACCTCTCATCCGAGGTCCAACAACTCTCTATACCTGAGGCACCCTAGGAGCCCTCTGAACTCTGCGCCTATGTAGTCTATGACCAACATCCCCATCATCACCATCATCTCCGTCATCATCTGAGATCTCATCGACATCAGGAATGGGCTCTGGTGGATCAGTGAATCAAACAAACTGATGTCGCAAAAAATCACTCACAATACTCAGCCAACATCCCTACATCTGCAACTTGTGGCATCATATCCCATACACCATACTCGAGCTGATCAATCTGCAAATAAGCTGATCGGTAGTCAGTTTATGCTCTGCACATCGATCTCTCAGCTTGTACCCTAGCATAGAGTGCCATACCCTGCAGCATATCCTGCACTCGGCTGAACTGATGGAGTACTCTCCCAAAGAAAAATCTCTCAATGACTAATGGTGATCGTCCTATCATCCTTCAAGGTGAAAACATATATGGTAACTCATTGTCATCCTCCCGCCACCTCTCACACTGTAGATATGGCCTCCATACTACCTGATCAATATCATCAATGGTACGTCTCCAATAATCAACTTTTCCCAAGCAATGCTAGACAACCATGTCGTCATATAGAAAATAATATGGATAACCACAGACCCATACTCGAGCTAAAACTAGCCTTGTAATTGGCAGATGCTCCCAAGTCCATAACTGTAATAATATTGCACCTGTAGAAATAGCTGCACTACGCCGATACACAATCTCATGAAGATCATGATATAACTGAGCCAATACACAAGAGCCACAATCCAATCTCTAAGGATGTGCAATCAGGTCCTCTAAAATCTAGCCCCATCTGACGGCAAAACCATGACCTCTCCTATCTGGAAAAAGTAATCCCCCAATCACAGCTCCTAATAACAATGGTAAAGTGGGAAATGAGGCAAATTGTGCCCAAGTAATGTAATCATCATCAATGGTGTTATCTCCAAACACCCGTCTGCATACACTACTATCATACACTGAATCATAATACACCCGCTCTCCATGCGTTGGGATCCTCAATAATCTATACACATCCTCTGGCGTAATAGTCATCTCACCAAGGGATAAATGAAATGTATTATGGTTAGAGTGCCATCGCTCTGCCATAGCTGTCAACAAACCTCGGTTCAATTGAAACCGAGGGAGATCTAATAGGAAACTGAGTCCACATGTCTCAATAGTATGTCACTTAGGAGGTGTAAGCTCATCTACAAAATCAAAAATCCACAATGCTACACCCCATACCCGCTACTTGCAGTAATGTTCCTACATTTTGAAATCAAGTGAATCATGTTAGTTTTTCTCTTGGTGAACCATTCTACGTTAATCAAAAACATTAAATCTATCTTTGCTCTAACCTGAGCATATCAACTTATTGCTCCTAATCTCTATATCGTGAGACACAAGGACAATTCATAATCATTTTTAATCATATCTAATTGACCTATCAAACATTCATCATTATGAATTTTTTAATATCCTAAACACTACGTGACATTATGGACAAACATTTTCTAGCTTGGAATCTAATCTGGTCATCTGGACAATCAATCGCACTAAATTCATCTATTTCCTATATCAAATTCCAATTTTATGGTAGGTGGCACTTAACTTAGTGTACGCAGATTTTTAAGCCCCGTGGCTTTTAAATCTTTAAAAGCTACTCTTTACAAATCAGTGGCGGTGCTTAACTAATTAGGCGGTCTTTTACACACCTATGCGGCTTCTCATAACTCATATGTGGCCTTTAAAAACTAGGGTCTTTCAGGCGGCTCATTACTTTTTGGGTGACAATTTTGCCCTAGCTCCTACGCGGCTGAGGATTGCTCCTACGCAGCTCTTTAACGCGTCGGGGTGGCTTTTCTATGCCCTACGTGACACTTTATCTATCTTATGCGGCATTTTGCTAAAATTTTCCTAGAAAGCAATAAAAACATGTATTAAATGCTATTTCAAAAGCAATAAATGCACTAAGGGAGTTTGAACCACTCGTTAGAGGCCCATAGTTAGGAGGTCTCTGATATCTGTGAGCTCACTCAAACCTGTGCTCTCAAATGGGGACCACCATCACTGTCAATCATCAGAGGCTCAGAGCAAAATCTCAATAGTAAAAAGTGAAAATGAATAGTAAATTTGGGTTTTTCAACCTATTTAAGCTATTTTAACCTATTTTATGAGATTTTTGACCCAGTCAAACCTAATCTGCATATTCTGCACACTGAGGCATTTGTTCGACATCTTGTAACCATCATTATTATTAGAAATCCAATCATCTTGGATCTCTTCTATCAACTTTGTTCATCAAAAACTTTTACCTAAGATCAATATGATTTCATTTTTGAGGGGGCATCATCATATCATCCAACTGGGATTCTACATCATATCTTGTATCAAATCTGGGGCATTGAAATTTCAAACATTATTAGTGGATCATCAAATCAGAGATTTCATATCAGGGTTTCATATCAGAGATTTCATATTAGGGTTTCATATCAAATATTTCATATCAGGGTTTCATATTAGGATTTCATATTAGGGTTGCATATCAGGGTTTCATATCAGGTTTTCATATTAGTCAATCAACTCATCAACATCGAATCAACGATTAGGACAATCAAGCTTTCTTTGAATCAATGCACTTCACACATCAATTCAAAGAGGGGCATTTGTAGACACCTAAAATTGACCAGGTGTATCTCAAGCATTCAAACTATAAATCTCAGCCGAATTCCTTAAAATATCATCTCAATACAAAAACAAATAGATCAAATCAAATGGAAAAAAATCAAATAAAATTAAAAAATCAAATAATTAAATTCTAAGCCTAAAGGGATTAATCAAATTATGAAATTGATTTTTCAATTGTATAGTTCAAATCAAAAAGATCAAATTCAACCCATTCACCCTTCCATGACTAAATTAATTAAATGATTGAGTTATTTAATTCCTAATATCTTTGAGACAACCAACCAATTTTCCCTCCATTTGAAAACACCTCAAAGCTTTTGACTTAACCAAACTTTGATCATGATCAGCTCACTCTACCCCCTACCCTTGGGAAAATGCTATAAATACAATCCATTTCCTTTGTGTTTGGGATCCAATAATTTTAAGAGCAAAAGCATCCTTATTATAGGCATATGGAGAGCATTGGAGAGCGTTTGAGATATTTCAGCATTTGCATAACATTTAGTATATCATGTTTAGGAGCATTTGTTGTTTTCTCACATATCTTGGAGCATTTTGAGCATTTTAAGAATTCTAAGCTAGACTTTGAGAAATTTTTTATCATTCATTTCTCGTTCTAGGATTTTCCTTGAGAGAGATTAAGCCTGAGAGCTCTCTTAACAAAGCTTGGATAGAGAACCATGAGATGATATATATTTTTAGCTTCAATTCTTAGATTAATTTGTATTATCTTTCCATAGAATTGTTGTTCTTAATCTTAATTTCATGAAGGTGTAATTTTACACACACACCCTCTTATACATCTTTAGACATTTAGCTCAAGTACCTTTAAACTTATCTTCTCGGATCACTAGCTCTAATACCAATTGTTGGTTTACCCTACTAAAGATGGTTTACTGAGAGGGGGGTGAATCAGAAAATATTGATCCTTAATACTTTAAATCTAAACCTCTCATTCAAATCGGTGATTCAAACAACAGTAGCAACTGAAACTTATAAACTCTTCACAAACTTGATAAAATCATATAACTTAAGAAAATAACATTCACAGTTATCAATCATCACATGTAACACAAGATTTAACGAGGAAACCCAATTTGGGAAAAACCTCCATGGAAATTGTCACCCACAAAAATAAATACTCTTATGAAGTATGCTCAGTTAAGATCCAATCCTATTAAAGATTACAATGCACATTTTTTAGATGTGACCATTTTAGGGGATTTACCTTATACATGTTAAGATCTTCACCCTATTAGGAGTGGTCTGGTTAGAGGGCTTAAACATTCATCCTAGAATATTACCATTTTCAAGGGTTTACAAAAGGACTTGTTATATCCACTTGGTTAAGAGAGTTTTTGTTACAAATGTTAGTAAGAAATAGTGTACTAATGTGACATGTGATTCTTCAACTATACTTTTCTTGATCAGATGCTTTGTTTGCTCTGTGAAACTTACTGGCACCAACAACTCATCAACTCACCAGTCTCTCCTCTAGACAGGTTATTCAACTCTTTCACTACTCTACTCGGTAGCTCCTCAAATTATCATTTTGCTAGTAACTCTGTAAAGACATATAGACTCATCAATATATAGGCCTTTTTTTTGCCTCTTAATCCTATTGGTTAGGTTTTCCCTCAATTGCACACATTTGTCTGATCATCTCAAATGAACTTATTCAATGTATTTACAAATTGATTAAGCAATTAACCGTGCCTCATGACTTTCATTTTTTCTTGGAGCTCACAATTTTATTTTGTCACTTAATCTACATCACTGATTTTGAACTTGACTTTTCATGACCGTAGATCTTGCAACAGACTTCGTCTTTGTTCTTGGAAACTTATTGATCTATGTGTCTTTGCATTAGATTCATGCTACTCCTTTTATCAATCTTTGTTCATTCTTTTTCCATGCTTGGTGACTTTGGTGAATATCTTTACTTGGTATATGACTTTTCTCGGTTACCAACCTTTCTTGATTGTCAAATTTTCTTGGTGACTATCTTGGCTCTACTCAACTGACAAAAACTTCACTTCTCAGTAACTAGGTTTTTCCCTTTACCAACTTTACCTTTCTGCTTTACCAACTTAGTAACATCAAATGTTAAGTAACCAACAATTATATCAATAGTTCCTTATCATTGTCTGATATTTATTATCTACCCAATTAAGTTCCTCTCCAATTGATATGGCATCTTAATATAAACCAGAAATCAATTTCTTGACATCAATGACAAACAAACAACTGATCTAACCATTATACTTGTTTGTATACTTCTAAAACTTGGTCTTCATCACCATTAGTTGGTTAACACTGGAAACAATTATTCTTTCATCCTCAATAATTTGTAATGGCTTGGGGATAGCCAGATCATGTCTATATTTTAGTATCTCATCAACATGATTGATTATAAGGGGAGAAGGGAGTGTTTGGTAAAATTCTTCCTCATATCTCATGTTTCACATTACATCAATGTCGTCTTTGGTATTTATATTATACTCTATCTTTTTATATTGAAATAGAGGGGTTGGTTCATTCATCTTCTACTTCTTTGGAGGAGGTCTCCTCGATGGACTTGAAGGATTTGCATATGTTTCTTTTTCACCCATCTCTTGTGTTCTTATTGTCATTTTTTATTTCAATTCTCCAACTGTAGGGGGGTACATATTCCTTGGTTTTCTACATTGTAGGATCTCTAGCATATATTTTGTTCAAAATTTTCCAATATTTTTCCACCATTTGAACTTCATAATATATATTTGAATAAAACCCTCTGAAATTAGGGTCAAAATTTGTCTTTTCTCTTTCAATCCTTTCTAAAATGGCACAGTTATTCCTTCTTTGAATGTTTTCAACAACTTTAATATAATAAATAACTTTGAATCTCTCATGTTTTATCTGGTCCATGTATCCCTCAGGGTCAAAATGCCTAGACTTTGTACATACTAGGTAGTACAAACTCTTCAGGTGTTGGATATTTTCTAGTATATCCCTACCAATAGTGAAATCCTCAAAAATAGTGGTCTATGGTAAATGTGTGACTTTTTTAGATCATCCATATGCTCCTTCTTTATCCACATCATTTTACACATAAATTCCATAAATATAAGTCTTGGAGAGACACTATAAGGAAAAAATGGGGAGTCACTAGAGATCCATAAACTCTAATGATGGTGTAGTTTCCAAAGAGGAGGCTAATTAGAAAATTTATGTTTAATTTCATCAGGCCTGGTGCTACTGGGACTCAACAAACATTTGACTTTAGGAGTTAATTTGGTATGATTCATACTACACTAGGTCATACGTTTGACAACAAAGTGTTGATGGAAAGTAATCTAACGAACATTTTACAGTTACTATCCCACACATAGCACCAAAACTATAAAAGTAACATGTTTCCCTGATCATAAAACTTCCTCTATTTCAAACAATCACTCCATACATGTTCATTTTTTGAAACAAAATCTAATGGCACAAAAGGGAATAGAACTTGAAATAAATATAAGTGTTTTTCTACTTAATCCTCAATAAACCCTCATATAATTCTGTGAAAATGTATGAGCCAAAGTCATATTCCATATTTTCAGTTGGCTCTTGGATTTGGGTGGCTATAAACATAATGTCAATAGTCATCATTTAAGGGTGTGCACTCATCCCCAACACTTGACATTCACCATAATAGGTCCATAAAAAATACCTTTTAAAATGAATCAACTCAAAAGGATCCTTCTTAGATAGAGCCATATCAATCCTTGTGTTTGTTTTGATTTTATTCCTTTATCTTGTTGGAAACATTTTTTTGTGTGGTTGTTATTATCTCATTGTCATTGATGTCAAACATTGTCGTATGAAGGTGTTTTCTATTTTCTCAAACACTATGGTCCAAAGATATTTTTTGAGGGCATGTTTAGGGATATTTGGTGGTCTAAATAAGCTTGAAAGAAGGAATTTTAGACTGGGAGAAGTAATTTTTTGTGTTGGACATATGAATTCTATAAAACCTATAGAATAGTGGAAGATGGGTATGTATTCAGCACTACAGAACAGTGGAAGCCATGTATGTATTTAGTGCTACAAAGTAGTGGAAGATGGGTATATAATGGTTATGTATTTTGGAGATCATTAAAATGATGGTTGTCAGTGATTTTATGTTATATTCTTTAGTCTAAAAGTCAGTGGTTTAGTAACAGTGATTAACAGAGATATACAATTGAAGATGACAGTTGTTCAGTTATATTTTCCATAAATTTTTTGGCGTAAAATAAGAGTTAAAGATGTGTATATATTATTTGTATTGTATCTAAGTTTTTTTCTTGGTTGTGGTGTTTCTTGATGATCTACAAATAGTTCCTGGTGATCCAAAAATAGTGTTACCAAGTGTTGCAGTACTGGTCAATAAATGTGTTGTGATTGTTGGAAAGAGTCAACTGGTTATGCATATTATGTTTTCATTGATGGAAATTGTTGTCCCTAATTTTTCATTCCCCAAAATTGGGGCAACCCTTTGCAATTCTTGATGATTGCTAGGAGTTTTTCTCTAAAAATGTCGATGTTTTCTAAGGAGTTCTATTTGACGGGATCATTTATCCGTTGGTCCTGTTCCATTTTACTTCTTACAAAACATCCAATTTTTTTGTCTTTCTTTTGTTTTGCTTTGTTTTGCGTCTTGTTTTTGTTCCCAGTTTATTTGTCACTCTTGTGCTCTAGTTGGTCTTTAGGCAGTCCTCACGTCCTTCCAAGGTCAGTAAAGAAATGGTCTTCTTCTCGTCAGGTGGATAGAATGAAAGCTTATTTTATACGTGAGATAGACTTTAAACTCTATTTTAAAATTTTGTATCATTCTGTGAAGTTTCACTTTAAAATTTTAATGATAGCATGATTCTACATCAAATCTGCATATCAAATCATTAAAATTTTGAAGTCGCGTATGAAATTATTAAGTTCTTTCTCTATTTAAAATTCGGCTTTTAAAATAACATTTGCGCAAAGGGCATTATTTTTGAATACATCTTATTTTATTTAATCTCATGAAAAGATAAAGATAAGATTTATAAATAAAATGAAAATTTGTTTATGAATTTTATAATTTAATGGGTTTAAAATAACTCATTGCGTATTTCCATTTAATGGTGATTTTCTTTTAAAAATAACATTTTCATTATTTTAAAAAAATAATATAATATAACATATGTTTTAAATAATATGTGTTATATTATTTTAAAATAATGCTTTCCTATAATACATATCATAAAATGAATATTTATTATTGGCTTTATTTTAAATATGAATGCGTATATTTTTAATGAGAAGGTGTCGATTTTGACCATGATTGCATATTGTTGTAAAAGACAAATTCATAACGTATGCTATGTCTTCCTAATACATGTGGCTCTTTGCTAAGTAATAGGCATTTATTTTAAGTGCATTACATATTTAATAGTATGTAATGACTTTCGATCGTCGATTTTGATAGAAACATGCATAAACATTTTTGCTAAAATGTATATGTTTTTCTTTATAAAGCCCGCAAATTATATACAAACATGGCGTCAATTTTCCATAAGGTAGCATGTGTTATAAGAAAATAAGATATACTGCGGTTTTATCTACATGGCGTCAATTTTTATTGGCATGGCATAACATGCCTAGCCCATGGTTTCCTTCGAAAGTCTATGGCGTTATTTTTAGTGGAGGAAAGCACATTTGTAAAAACATGTTTTTTTCTTCCTAATACCTGTGGCTTTATAATTAAAAAGCATGAGGTGTTAATTTTAAAACAAATGGCATATACATCTCATATGCATTTTGGCTTTAAGTGGCTTAGCATCATGTTATATAAAAGGCATATCGTTTGTATTATATGCAGCGATGCATATAAAACTGTAGACTTACTTCTAAGTTATCGGGTGATGATTTTGTTTGCTAAAACATATGTCTTTTCTTTGTTCAAACCCATTAAACACAATATTGGCATGGCAGTGTTTTGTTATTAAAAATACATAAAAAAATTCATTAAAATGTTGAACTCAACCATAAAAGAGCTGTGTTTTGAGGAGAGAAAGTCCACTTACGACACATACAAGGAAAATAGTTTTCATTCCCAAAGATCTTGCCATTAATATTTGTAACATTTGCTCCTATTCTTGGGCAGATTTGGTAAGTTGTTGACTTGCTATTTAAAATTTTTTTTCTTTCTTACCTTTTCATTTTGAAATACATTTAAATCATTGAATGTATTGAATGAATAAGAGTTTGAAATCAGTAGGGCATGTATGGTTGAAATTTTCCTTTGCATGCTGATTTTATGTAAGTTTTCAATGAAAAATAGACATTTGGCATCTCTTTTGTGACTCATGAACTTGCATGGAGAATTTTTCAAAATTATTGATCTATTTATCCCTTCTCTTCTCTCAAGATAAATTTCAAAATCATCATTTCCAGATTTTTTGTTTGTTTTGATAAAGAAGAAGAAAGTTCTTCCCCTTTGCATTTGAAGAATAGGTATGCTTTCTTGTTTCTCTTTTGCATTTTCATTTCATGTTCTTCTTGTCTTTCCTTTTTCATCTTTTTCTTCCATTTTCTTCTAAGTTGCATATGAGGATGTCATTTATCCTCATATGTAGTTGGGATTAAAAACCTTGTTCTTGATGGTGACTTTCAAAAATGCATGAAAAAAAATGCAAGGTGCTACTCATATGCAAGATGTAATAAAAAGACCACCTACATGCTTATATATCAAAGAATAAAGTCTTGTGATGAGACATAAACATATCATTTATGAGAAAAACAAAAGGAGATTCTCAATGTGCAAGGTCTTTCTCAAAATTCCTCCCATAAAGAGAAAATGCCAAGGCATGTGCTTTTCCTCTAGTATGCAAAATGTGATGAAAACCCACCTTTTCCACATTTATATGTTAAAAGACAAAAGTAGACTCCCAATATGCATTTTGGATTGAAAAAAACCTACCTTTTTGTGTCCTTTTATGACCTTTCATGAGATGCACGTTCTTCTCCTCAAATAATGAAGAGTCATGTTGCAAGAAGAAAAGTACTTCCAATATGGTGGCAAAGAAAAGAAGATCTTCCACAAAATATGGCATGTGGTTCTCTTCTCCAACATGTGATTAAGTTTCAAAATCTAGACTACACATTCCAATGTTGCAAAAGCATATGAAGCAGGAAACACTATCTAATGGAGCCAGACAAGGAGGTGGAAAGTGTGCAATGAATGCAAGCATAGAATGTTTTCAAAACTGAAACAGAAAGACACAAAGATGTTTCTCAGTGATCACCATTATGATGTAGAAGGAATATGTAGATTCACGTTCTGGTTCAAGATGCTTTCACCCAACCAGAACATATCACTCATTGGGCATCCTTTAGAAACATAAAGATCGACAGAGGATGATGCAAATAGATGTTGTGTCTTGTCAGACACTTAGATGCTTTCATTATGCATTTTGTAAAAGTGTATAATCTTTGACAGATTACATGATAATATGTAATGTAGTCTCATGTAATCATGCTGCAAGGAAATTAGGTCTTGCAGCATTGAATAAGTCAAAGTTAGTTAGTTAGAGATAAGGATTGAATAAGTAAAAGTGGTTGAGGGTTTCCCCTTTCTTCTCCACTTTTCTCTCTCCTCTTCTCCTATATAAAGGAGGGAGCTCATTGTAAATAGGGATGTTTTTTTTGTGCAAATAAAATATAGGAAAAACTCTTGAGTTCTAAAAACTTTGTGTTTCATTGTAAGAGATTTAAGCATTTGAATAAAGGAATATAGATTGACAAAATTTGTGTTGTTGTCTTGAAAATCAATGAATGTATTCTTATGTTTCATTTGTTGATCCTTATTCAAATTGAACAGTTTCTTTGTTTATATCATCAGGGCATCTTTAATCCAAGTTTTTTGAAGACTTTGTGCTTCAGGAGATCGCGGTTACTATAGAGAGTAGTGGTTGATACACTCCAAGGACTGAATACTTTGGGCTTCAGTATTGGACAATAGATTAATAGAATACTTATTTGAGGTGAGGAAAAGAGACTTTGAGCTCATTGTATCACTTCGTCTTTAGATAAATCAACTGCTGCCTCATTTGATTATTCTTAAATCAATCATCGAGTCACCGGTATTACTGTTGCAAGGTGAACTGTATGTGTTACAGTTTAGTTCTACTTGAAGCCACCTACGGTAAGAAGGGAGCCTCCCCTATTTCTGAGAGGAGAGAGTAATCTCACATACTGTTGCCTAAAACACACATTTTGCAAGTTGTAGTCTTAGTGACTTGCAAAATATTTAGCCAACAATTTTTGGTGACTCTACTGGGGAACAAAACACATTCTATTACAAGGTTGATAAGAAGTTCAAATTGAGAAGACTTTGAGCTTCTATTTGAGTTTCTTATCCCGGAGAAGAAACGGAGGACTTTGCGCCTTTAACGGACACTTTTCTTCTTTATCTTTTATCATTGTTGTTTTTACAAGTTTTGTTACCTACACTTTGCAATCTTTTTCTTAAAAAAGAGAAAAATATTAATCGTTTGTTCTACAGGAGAGAACTAAATGAAGTTCCATCCAAGATATTTTTTAAAGGATTTCTACTGGGAAACGATACACATTTGGAAGCCTTATGCTTTTGTTTGAAGTATGCTTGTGTCCTATCCATTGTAATTATTCCATCATTTTGATATTTCTTGTAGTTTTTCAAGATTTTTACCAAGGACATGTAAATGGCCCAAGGTCCTTGGGGAAATTCTTTTGGTTTGTTGAATCTAGCTCTACCTCTACATGCTCTTCCTGATGGCTCACGGAAGAATTTTCCAAAGTTCTCTAGAAATGGACAACAACATCATGATGAATATATTGCTGCTTTTTACATTGTGTGCAGTGTTCTAGGTGTTGAACATGAGGACGTGTCTATGAGGATGTTTGTGGAAAGTCTCCAAGGTGTAGCTGCTGATTGGTTTTATCATCTTGCACCATAGACTATCAAAAACTAGGCTACTCTCATAGCCAAGTTTGAAGAAAGGTTCAAGCTGCCTGAAGATGCCCATGCCCTATTGGCCCAACTCACTCAGTTGAAAAAGGCATTTCACGTACCTATGTGTGAATTTGTGGCTCATTTCAACAAATTGATACGAAGGATTCCAACTATTGCTCGACCTATAGCTGCAATTTTGAAGTGTTTCTTTGTCAATGCTCAGATTCCTAAAATCAGTTTACTATTGAGAAGAGAAGCTCCCACTACTCTTGCAGCTGCACAAATATTGGCCATTGGAATTGAAGATGATCTTATTCTTACTGGGCAGATAAGAATTGAAGCAAATGGGTTTGAAGAAATTTATCTTCCTTCTGATTCATTTTATTCCATGAAAAAGATGGATCCTACGGTGCAGAGGTTAGAAAATGAGTTGCTTGCTCTCAAAAAGAAAATTTCTCAAGGTATGCTCTTCGTTCCTCATGGAGATGTACAAAGAAAGCCTCTTCTAAATGTTTCTCATGGTTCTGCTATTGAGAATCAACAAAAGTTTCTTTCATCACCAAAGAAACTTGCTATTGAGGCACCATTAGCAAAGGCAATAAAAAAGCATCCTAAATCCAAGGACAGTGATCTTGCTATACACTTCTAGGAATAGGAAGAAGACATAGCTAGCGACTCTTATTTCTGGTTCACGCAATCTCATAGAGCCATTGATGAAAATAAGAAAGATGCAACTCTATCTTCTAATGCTCAAGAGAAAAAAGACAATCATGTCATTAGACATGAAAAATATGGATATGCATGAAGGTCTCAGTCAAACTCACAATAGTGCATAACTTGAACGAGTGTTGCATGAAAGATCTACCCCCAAACTTGATGAAGATCATTTCATGAATACTATAGAAGAGTTTTGCTCCAATCTTGTTGGTAATTATCCTCAATTTGAAGTTTGTGAATAGCATACTGAAGGATGCATTGCAGTCATGTATTCATCTGAATCACATGAAGAAATCATTTGGAGCATGAGATTGTCATGGTTGAAAAACCAATCACTCAAGTTGTAGCCAACAAGAAGAGTTCAAAATTTGTTCGATCAAGGGGATGTCCCATAAGAAATCTCGCTAGGCTAGAGGTGAATGGAAAATTGGATGTTCCTCTTGCACCTGACCATGAAGATATAATTGATGGAGAAGCTAAAAAGGCATTTGCAGTTCAACAGAAACATTCTGAATTTGTGGTCTCATCTTGGAGTAATAGTACATATGATTCATCCCAGGAAGGAGAATTTGTTCATCTCTTCCAAGAGGTGTTGCATTCAGTATTGACATCATTGCTCCAGTTGTTCGTGATTCATCTGAACAAAGTTTCTTGTGAACATGCAAAGTATTGCAAGTTGTTGAAAAAAGGTAGCTATTTTGCTGAACCAGTAAATGGTTTCATCTAAAAACTTCAAAATTTAGCTAGTTTTAATTAGGTAGGTTTTCTTTCTTTTAATTAGGTTTTGCTTTGTGTCGGTCACGTCATCCTTTTTTTTTTGTGTCTTTGGTCGCCTGACTCTATAGCCCAATGGATTAGATAAAGGCACTTAGAGATTCTGGATTTTGCACTCCTCATTGTTTTGAAGAACAAATGAGGAATGTTCCCCAGTTAGAGCCAGCTGTTGTCCCTAATTTTGCATTCCCCAAAATTGGGGCAACCATACGCAATTCTCGATGATTGCTAGGATTTTTTCTCTAAAAATGTCGATGTTTAAGGAGTTCTATTTGACGGGATCAGTTATCCCTTGGTCCTGTTCCGTTTTACTTCTTACAAAATGTCCAGTTTTTTTTGTCTTTCTTTTGTTTTTCTTTGTTTTTCTTCTTGTTTTTGTTCCCGGTTTAGTTGTCACCATTGTGCTCTAGTTGGTCTTTAGGCATTCCTCACGTCCTTCCAAGGTTAGTAAAGAAATGGTCTTTTTCTCATCAGGTGGATAGAATGAAAGCTTGTTTTATACGTGAGATAGACTTTAAACTCTATTTTAAAATTTTGTATCATTCTGCGAAGTTTAGCTTTAAAATTTTAATGATAGCATGATTCTACATCAAATCTGCATATTAGATCATTAAAATTTTGAAGTCGTGTATGAAATTATTAAGTTCTTTCTCTATTTAAAATTTAGCTTTTAAAATAACATTTGCGCAAAGGGCATTGTTTTTGAAGAGGTCTTATTTTATTTAATCTCATGACAAGATAAAGATAAGATTTATAAATAAAATGAAAATTTGTTTATGAATTTTATAATTTAGTGGGTTTAAAATAACTCATTGCGTATTTCCATTTAATGGTGATTTTCTTTTAAAAATAACGTTTTCATTATTTAAAAAATATATATATATAATATAACATATATTTTAAATAATATGTGTTATATTATTTTAAAATAATGCCTTCCTATAATACATATCATAAAATGAATATTTATTATTGGCTTTATTTTAAATATGAATGCGTATATTTTTAATAAGAAGGCGTCGATTTTTACCATGATTGCATATTGTTGTAAAAGAAAAATTCATAACGTATGCTATGTCTTCCTAATACCTATGGCTCTTTGCTAAGTAATAGGTATTTTTTTTAAGTGCATTACATATTTAATAGTATGTAATGACTTTTGGTCATCGATTTTAATAGAAACATGCATAAACATTTTTGCTAAAACGTATATGTTTTTCTTTATAAAGCCCGCAACTTATATACAAACATGGCATCGATTTTCCATAAGGTAGCATGTGTTATAAGAAAATAAGATATACTGTGGTTTTATCTACATGGCGTCGATTTTTATTGACATGGCATAACATGCCCAGCCCATGGTTTCCTTCGAAAGTCTATGGCGTTATTTTTAGTGGAGGAAAGCACATTTGTTAAAACATGTTTTTTTCTTCCTAATACCCATGGCTTTATAATTAAAAAGCATGACATGTTAATTTTAAAACAAATGGCATATACATCTCATATGCATTTTGGATTTAAGTGGCTTAGCATCATTTTATATTAAAGGCATATCGTTTGTCTTATATACCGCGATGCATATAAAACCGTAGACTTACTTCTAAGTTATCGGGTTATAATTTTCTTTGCTAAAACATATGCCTTTTCTTTATTCAGACCCATTAAACACAATATTGGCATGGCAACATTTTTGTTATTAAAAATACATAAATGTTTTCATTAAAACATTGAGCTCAAGCATAAAAGAGTTGTGTTTTGAGGAAAGTCCACTTACGGCACATACAAGGAAAACAATTTTTATTCCCAAAGATCTTGCCATTAATATTTGCAACATTTGCTCCTATTCTTTGGCAGATTTGGTAAGTTGTTGACTTGTTATTTAAAAATGTTTTTCTTGCTTACCTTTTCATTTTGAAATACATTTGAATCATTGAATGTATTTAATGAATACGAGTTTGAAATCAGTAGGGCATGTATGGTTGAAATTTTCCTTTGCATGCTGATTTTATGCAAGTTTTCAATGAAAAATAGTCATTTGGCATCTCTTTTGTGACTCATGAACTTGCATGGAGAATTTGTCAAAATTATTGGTCTATTTATCCCTTCTCTTCTCCACTCTAGATAAATTTCAAAATCATCATTTCAGATTTTTTGTTTGTTTTGATAAAGAAGAAGAAAGTTCTTCCCCTTTGCATTTGAAGAATAGGTATACTTTCTTGTTTCTCTTTTGCATTTTCATTTCATGTTCTTCTTGTCTTTCCTTTTCCATCTTTGTCTTCCATTCTCTTCTAAGTTTCATATGAGGATGTCATTTATCCTCATATGCAGTCGGGATTAAAAAACCCCGTTCTTGATGGTGACTTTCAAAAATACATGAAAAAAAATTGCAAGGTGCTACCCATATGCAAGATGTAATAAAAAGACCACCTACATTCTTATATGTCAAAGAAGAAAGTCTTGTGATGAGACATAAACATCTCATTTATGAGAAAAATATAAGGAGATTCTCAACGTACAATGTCTTTCCCAAAAGGCAACATGAGTTCCTCCCATAAAGAGAAAATTCCAAGGCATGTGCTTTTCCTCTAGTATGCAAAATGTGATGAAAAACCCACCTTTTCCACATTTATATGTTAAAGGACAAAAGTAGACTCCCAATATGCATTTTGGATTGAAAAAAACCTACCTTTTGTGTCCTTTTATGACCTTTCATGAGATGTACGTTCTTCTCCTCAAATAATGGAGAGTCGTGTTGCAAGAAGAAAAGCACTTCCAATATGGTGGAAAAGAAAAGGAGATCTTCCCCAAAATATGGCATGTGGTTCTCTTCTCCAACATGTGATTAAGTTTCAAAATCTAGACTACACATTCCAATGTTGTAGAAGCATATGAAGCAAGAAACACTATTTGATGGAGGCAGACAGGGAGGTGGAAAGTGTGCAATGAATGCAGGCATAGAATGTTTTCAAAACTAAAATAGAAAGACACAAATATGCTTCTCAGTGATCACCATTATGATGTAGAAGCAATATGTAGATTCGCATTGTGGTTCAAGATTCTTTCACCCAACCAGAACATATCACTCATCAGGCGTCCTATAGAAATAGAGAGATCAACAGAGGATGATGCAAATATATGTTGTGTCTTGTCAGACACTTAGATGCTTTCATTATGAATTTTGTAAAAGTGTAGAATCTTTGACAGATTACACGATAATATGTAATGTAGTCTCATGTAATCATGCTGCAAGGAAATTAGGTCCTGTAGCATTGAATAAGGAAAAGTTAGTTAGTTAGAGATAAGGATTGAATAAGTCAAAGTGGTTGAGGGTTTCCCCTTTCTTCTCCACTTTTCTCTCTCCTCTTTTCCTATATAAAGGAGGGAGCTCATTGTAAATAGAGATCTTTTGTGTGTGCAAAATAACTATAGGAAAAAATCTTGAGTTCTAAAAACTTTGTGTTTCATTGTAAGAGAGTTAAGCATTTGAATAAAGGAATAGAGATTGACAAACTTTGTGTTGTTGTCTTGAAAATCAATGAATGTATTCTTATGTTGCATTTGTTGATCCTTGTTCAAATTGAATAGTTTCTTTGTTTATATCATCAGAGCATCTTTAATCCAAGTTTTATGAAGACTTTGTGCTTTACAAGATCAGGGTTACTATAGAGAGTAGTGGCTAATACACTCCAAGGACTGAAGACTTTAGGCTTCAGTATTGAACAATAGATTAATAGAATACTTATTTGACGTGAGGACATGAGAATTTGAGCTCATTGTATCATTTCATCTTTAGATAAATCAACTATTGCCTCATTTGATTGTTCTTAAGTCAATCATGGAGTCACCAATATTACTGTTGCAAGGTGAAATGTATGTGTTACAGTTCAGTTCTACTTGAAGCCACCTGCGGTAAGAAGGGAGCCTCCCCTATTGCTGAGAGGAGAGAGTAATCTCACATACTGCTGCCTAAAACACATATTTTCCAAGTTGTAGTCTTAGTGACTTGAAAAATATTTAGCCAACAAAAACTATATACTTTACTCTTGGTCAATAATAATATACTTTTCTACCAAAATTTATGGCGATGAAATCAGCTAAGTATGAAGAAACAGTTAAGGATACAGTTTCAGAGAGTGAGATAGTATAGATAGAGGTAAAAGTATTAGATGATGTGAAGATGGAGATTTAAAGTAGACATCATGATATATCTAATCCTATGATCGCATTTTTTTATGATACTGATTAGTGGAGATATGTATCACTGAGTATCGCATTGATAGAGAATTGTCTTATGCGAGCCTGTAGAATATTGGATCGATCAGCAATCCTATTTGATCTGACATGATAAATTTTTATTGGTATAGGTTATCATTGATTTTTTGTTAGTGTTTTTATTCTAGGAAGTACATGTTTCATATTTTCATTCTGGAGCCAACTAAGTCAATGTTATGAGCCTATGGTCGAGTATATAATATTTTATTTTTGATGCAAAGATAGGAGAGTAAAAGTGTGATGATATGCAAGAAATATTGATATAAGATTGGTAGTGCATGATATATGTGGAGCCTCATTAGAACTATATTGGCATTATTGATGCTACCAGTTAGTTCAATTTTGGGACTGTAATTCATTTCTATATTGTAATATGTATTTGATTAGTGAACCCGGTTGAGAGCCAGATCAGTGTTTTGTAATTGAGTAGTGTTCTCTAGGCTATAAAACTGAATACATGTGCATTCCCCTCATATGTACTTATACCTTTAATAGGGTACTTATTATGATAGTAATGAGATATTTGTGGGTATCATACCCATCGAAGTTTTTCCCTTTATCGGGTTTTCCTTGATAAAAAATTATGGTGTTCTGATGTGGATGTTATTTATCTTGTTTTATTTACTTTTGGTTTGTTGTGTAATTAATTTGTGGATTTTTTTATTAAGTTTAAATTTATTTTTCCACTAATTCAACCCCCCCCTTAGTGCATCATAATCCTAACAATTGGTATCAAATCCTATTTCCTTGGAAGAAGTTTAACAACTTGAGTAAGATCCTGATGGAAGCATCTAGCAGTACTCAGAAGCAACTCTTGAATACACTTGAAGATTTGGATAAGTCCAATATTTGCATTCGTGATCTAGAGGGAAAGTTGAAAGAGGCTTATAAATTCATTATCGATTTGAAGGAAAAAATGAAGCAATCCAGAGGCAAGGGGAAGGACCTTGTGGATCAGTTATCTCTGAAAGACAGTGACTCTATATCTACTGAAGAAAAAAAAACTAAATAGTATGATCTGATTGTAAAGGAAAGAGATAATCTAAAGAATGAGATGGAATACATGGAAATCAAAATGACTGAAGAAGTAGAAGTGAAGAATACACTTGAGAAATAATTGAAGGACAAAACTGAAGAATGCTAATGGATGAATAGTGAAGTTGGAAAGTTGCAAGTTTTTCTTAAAGAATCTAAACATAATGAGAAAGAACTGGAAAGAGTTAATGATATTTTGAGAAGATATCTAGCTGATGCTAAAGAAATTAAAGAAAATATTAGATCTATCTCTGAGAAGGTTGATGAAAAAATTAGAAGTCAAAAACCACATGGAGATAAGCATGGCTTAGGGTGTGAACAAGGAGAATGTTCTAATACTTTTGAAGAAAAGGAATATTAGAAAGAGAAACCTAAGGAGACACCTTTGAAGAAAACAAATCTAAAGAAGACTCAATGAAAGATGTTATACATATAATAATCCTGGACATGGGGAAAGGAATGTCAAAGAAATTCAACACCTTTTTCTGGATATTGTTTCATATGTTGGAAATATGGACACAGATCTAAAGAATGCAGATCCAGATCTAGACTTAATACTGTTAGTAATAACTGGGAGGGGGGGGTGAATCAATGGCCTAAAAAATTAATCCTTAAATCAACCCTTTAAACTTATGACCACAAATTATATCTGAAGTTATCTTCTGTCCTACAAGATGAATGCTATGAAATACTTATATCAAATTACTACTTGTCAGATTGCTCTGTCAAACCTTCTTCTATATTTTTATCGATAAGTAGTCATCTATTTACCAAAATATAGTAAATATGCAGAGTATACCGATCAATCCAGAATTAACTATGTAAGATACAAAACAATAAAGAAATGAATCATACACACATAACAAATAGATTTTTAACGTGGAAACCCTATTAAGGGAAAAAACCACTGGGACTAGTACCCCAAATTTTCACTCTTCTGAAGTGAGCTCTATTGAGAGCCAACCCCGTTAAAGGTTACAAACACACTGTTAGGTGTGACCTTGTTAGAGGATTTAGAAATAGTTTGTCAACTAGTATCTGGCATCTAATGCTACCATCCTTGATCAAACTCTCTTGGCCTGTCAATAGGTATCAGGCATATCCAATGCTACTTTTGTGATCAAAATTTTTAATACTCCTTGGGATGTATCTCAATTGAAAAAGACTTTTAAGTCCTGCTCGGTTAAGAAGCTTATATGCTTCAATGGTTAAACTGAAACACTAATGATTTGTTCATACATACAACTCAATTGCAGATTTTTAGATCTATTGTAGGTCCATTACTTCATTGATCAATATAATCAAATATATACCTTTGCTCCACACTTGTTATGCTCTGTAATTCTTGTCTCACTATTTTTTGGTGTGCGCAGAATCTAGCTCTTCCTTCAGCTTGTTGATTAGGACTGAAATGAAGACTTTCTTCTCCTTCAGATTTCCTTTAGCATCTTTCCTCTTCTCTTGTTCACCCCACACACACAATTCTTAATGAATTGAGTTTGTCTCTTATAGACATGTTTTCCTCTTTTCTTGGCTTTCTTTATCTTGGTGTGTTCAACAATCTTTGACAATAGATTTAAAGAAAATCTCCAGTCTGATCTCATAGAGATCTTCTTGCCAAATGGACAAAGTAGCTTTAAATCAGTTACTTATCTTCGGCTTTATCTGTATGATTAAAACAATGATAAGTATCTTTTAACTCTATATTTAGCTTCTTGATAGCTAAGCATTTTTGTCATTCTCTAAACTCTCTATTCTGTCAGTCAACACTTTAGTTAGTCATCGGTGATAACTGACTGTTTTGTTGGTGTGACTTTAGTTTTCATCAGGATCTCCATCCTTATCTTTTCCATCGGGCAACACTAAAATGATGTTCACCGGGTTACTCTGTGTTTTGCTTGTCGGGCAACACTGTAACTCTGCTTGTCAGTAATGCTGTGCATTTCTTTGTCTGGCAACACTGTGACTTTTTTCTTTTACTCTGACCGTCGAGTGCACTCTGTCAGTGTATGTAGTCACTTAGTGAATACTTGACTTATATGCATTACTGATAGCATAGCCTTTGATTCATCAGTTTATTTAAAGTCTTTTGCAGTATCTCCATGACCATAAAAATTATAGCAAGTTGACATCAATGACAATACAATACATTAACTGATTTAATGTCTTACATGATCATCAACTTAATATCTGCAAACATTCAATCAGTTACATGTCATCAATCTCTCCCTTTGGTATTGATGGCAACATACTACATTATCATACTATACTATTGCTAATACAATATGAAATGTATAGTTTCATCAAGATTTACTAATGTAACTATTACAAATTTTTGGCTTTTGGTAAGCTCAATTAGCTTTGATTTGATTCTTATGTCTTTCTTTCTATCTTCAATCCCTTTGCTAGATGGATGTATAATCTTTCTCTTGTGTGATGTCTTCTCCTCATGTGTTAAACTCCCTCCCTTTGATTGTTCTCCTTTCTTTTGATGTTTTCTCTCCCTTTCTATTTTCTCTCCCTTTCTAGTTGCTTTTCTCCCTTTGGATACTTCGATGGATATGATCTCTTCCTGAGATGATAATGGATAAATTATCTCCCTTTTATTAGTATGATAATGAGATATCTCTCTCCCTTTGACATTAATGCCAAACATCTTATCTTTTTAAACAAGCTTTTGATAGTTTATGTCAAGTGGATCCTTTCTATCCATAATATATTCCTTGAATTTCCCAATTCATCGATAATACCTTTGTTTCTTTGAGTAGATAAATACCTTTCTGTGTATATATTTATCTTTGAAGTCCATCTCTCTTCTTGCATCAACAAAAATGATATTCTGATAATATGTAGGTTGATGCAGCCTTCTAGTCAGCTTAGTGACCAGTAGACAAGGGTCTGACCCCTAGTCTCTTTCTCAAGTACTCAAATGCATCCTTGGGCAGTGGCTTGGTGAAGATATCGGCCAATTGTTCCTTTGATTGCACATACTCAAGTATCACCTCTTTTTCCTGAACTTGTTCTCTTAAATAATGATACTTGATGGAAATATGCTTTATTTTAGCATGCATGAGTGGATTCTTGGAAATGTTTATTGCACTTATATTATCACAGTAGATGATTACTGGTTCTAAAATTTTCATATGCATAACTTCCAGTAACTGTTTGATCCATGCAATATTTGAGCAGTTTGCAGCAGCAGTAGCAACATACTCTACCTCTCCATTAGATTGTGAGATGCATCTTTACTTCTTGTTGATCCATGTAACAAGTCTGTCACCCATGAAGAATGCTCCTCCAATTGTGTTCTTCTAGTCATCAAGATTTCCAGCCCAATCAGCGTCGGTAAAAACCTTAAGTTCAAATTTTCCTTCTCTTTTATACCATAAGCCATATTCCTTGGTATTCTTCAGATATCTTAGAATTCTTTTCACAGTAGTCATATGTGATTCTCTAGGATTAGCAGAAAATCTAGCAACTGTTCCTACGGCATGTGCAATATCTAGTCTAGTATGTACAAAATACATGAGTTTTCCAATCATTGATCTGTACAAAGTTTGATTTACCTCTGATGACTTATCCTCCTTTGTTAGTTTGCATCCAGTTGCCATCGGTGTTCCAAGCAGTTTGGATTCTTCCATCTTGAATATTTTTTAGTACTTCTTTGATGGACTTGGATTGCGTAATGAGAATACCTTCATCTTGTTGCATGATCTGTAGACCAAGAAATAACTTGATCTCTCCAAACATAGACATCTCAAACTCTTTTCTCATTTCATTTGCAAATGATTTGCATAGCATATCATTGCCTCCAAATATGATGTCATCAACAAATATCTCAGTAATCAAAATGTTAGCACCAGTATCTTCCTTCAAGTAAAGATTATTGTTTTCACCAGTTCTTACAAATCCAATACCAATCCATACAGGGTTTTGTGAAGTCTACATACCATGTCCCTCTTGTCTAGATCAACAAACCCTTCTGGTTGTTCAATGTATACCTCTTCTTTAAGTATTCCATTCAAGAATGTAGACTTGACATCCATTTGATATACCTTGAATCCTTTATATGCAACATAAGAAAGTAATATTCTTACTCCTTCTAGCCTAGCAACGGGTACAAAGGTCTCTCCATAGTCAATTTCTTCTTCTTCTGCATACCCCTTGCATACTAGTCTTTCTTTATTTCTTGCGACTTCTCCATTCTCATTTAGCTTATTCCTGAATATCCATTTTGTACCGATGAAATTCTTGTCATCTGGTCTTGATACAAGTGTCCATGTCTTTTTTTTCTCTATCTGTTCAATCTCTTCATTCATAACACTTATCCATTCATCATTGTCTAGTGCAACATTGACAAATTTGGGCTCATAATCATAAATAAGACATCTTGTATTTAGAGACTTACTTCTAGTTCTCATACTATCCTTTTTATCTCCTATGATCTGGTCCTATGGATGGTTCCTTCTGACATATCTTTCAAGTACAGGTATAGCTCTTTGTCTATTAGCTTGATCATCATTTTGTTCTTCATTCTATTCTCCATAAATTTGTGCATCATCTTGAGCAATATTCTGATCGTCGGTATTTGCATCCTGATGCTCGGGTGCAATGATTTGTTACTCGAGAGCTCTACATTGTTGGTAGGATAGAGTGTCAGGTTCCTCATTGTAAATAAACTTATTGTAGTCATCTAGTTCTTTAGTGCTTTCCTTTTCATTCTTCTCTGCAAATTCATCTATCTTTACATTTGCACTTTCAACAATTTTGGTTAGAGGCTTTGTTTAGACATTTATAAGCCTTTCTCTTGGTGGAATACCCTAGAAATATTCCTTCATCACTCTTGGACTCAATTTTTTCATTTCTATCATCTTTTAAGATATAACATTGACTGCCAAAATTTTTTAAATAACTTACATTGGGTGTGTATCCATACCATAGCTCATAAGGTGTCTTTTTGGTGTATTTCTTCAATTTTACTTTGTTCAATGTGTAAAAAATAGTACTGACAAATTCCCTCAAGAAGATTTGGGTGATACCTTTCTCTATCATCAGTGTCCTTGCACATTCAACTATGGATATGTTCCTTCTTTCAGCAATTCCATTTTGTTGTCGTGTTCTCAGTGCAAAGACATGTCTTTTGATTCCATGCTCATTACAAAGTTTAGTGAATTCAACTGATGTAAATTCTCCTCCTTTATCTGATCTTAAGAACTTTAACTCCTTACCACTTTTCTTCTCAACCATTGCTTTGTAACATTTAAACATCTTAAATGCTTTTGATTTATCTTTTAGAAACATGATTGTCATCATTCTATAGTAATCATTAACAAAGAGAATAAAATATCTATCTCCATAATAACTCATTGTCCTCATAGGTCCACATAAATAATTATGGACTAATTCTAGAATTGCATCAAATGTATGGGTTTTTCTTTTAAAACTAGACTATGTCATTTTACCTTTTTGACAATTCTTACACATGATGTTGTCGGGCTTGGTCATTGTCGATAAGCCTCTGACATTTCTCTTTTTACTAATATTTATCATGTTTTCAAAATTCACATGACACAATCTTTTGTGCCACAAACATATGTTTACATTTGTAGCAATCAAACAAGTGGAGTCAGTAATAAGTATCATTTAGATAGAATAAGTTACCTTTTGTCTGCTCACTGGTACCAATCAGATTTCCTGATTTATTAAAGATCTTTGCCTTCTTATTTTCAAATGCTACTTTGTGACCTGAATTATTCAACTGAGAAACACTCAATAGATTATAATTCAATCCATTTACCCAATAATCATTTTTTTCATTTTATCTGGTTATTCAACATTATTGTTCCTCTACCTTCAACTAGACAAGGTGTGTCATTACCCATTCTTACTGAACCACCTTTATAGTATTCAAAAGTTTCAAACTTTTTCTTATCACCAGTCATATGGTGAGTGCAGCCACTATATATTATCCAAACATATTTTTTTCTAACCTTAGATATAAGAGTTGTTTCTACATACCTTTCTTCTTCATCATCTGAATCATCCTTTACAGCCACAAACACCATCTCGATGGCTTCATCAGATTTGGTGTCAGTAACATCATCTTTGCATTCTTCTAGGTAACTGGCCTTCTTTCCTTTGTCCTTATAGTCTTGGGTATCTCTTCTTTCTGATTGTCGGTAGCTTCTGTAATCACCTCTATCAGAATTATTTTCAAATGATCTGTCATTACTTTTGTATCTTCTTCTAGTACACCTCCAACTCCTTGGATAGAATTGACTACCTCTTTGATTCTTGTGCTATACTAAGTGATGTTTTCACCTTCTTTCATTTTGAGATCATCAAACTTTCCTCTAAGGCTTTCTGCCTTAGCTCTCAAAATATTTTTGTCACCACCATGTACAAGCATCAATCGTCCCACATCTACTTTGCAGTCTTATAGGATTTGACATCTTCAAATTCAGCATCGGAGAGTGAGGAAGAAAGCTCTATCATTATGTCATTGTGTTCATGCTTCTCTCTCATTTTTTCAACTATTGGTGCTCCTGTGGGCAACACATATTTAGTTTCTAAGTATTGAGTAACATCATTACCAATACCTGATAAGTGGAGTCTTATTTTTCTCTTCCATGAAGCAAAATTTTCTTTGTTCAACTTGGGCACATCTCGTCTATTCATCTTGTGATCTTTAGCTTAGGTCTTGAAACCTTCCTTCTAAGCACACAAGCTCTGATACCAATTGTTAGTAATAACTGAGGGGGGAGTGAATCAGTGGCCTCAAAAATTAATCCTTAAATCAACCCTTTAAACTTATGACCACAAATTATATCTCAATTTATCTTCTATCCTACAAGATGAATGCCATGAAACACTTATATCAATTTACTACTTGTCATATTTCTCTGTCAAACCTTCTTCTGTATGTTTACCGATAAGCAATCATCTATTTACCTAAATATAGTAAATATGTAGAGTATACCGATCAATATAGAATCAACTATGTAAGATACAAAACAATAAAGAAATGAATCAACACACATAAAAATTTGATTTTTAACGTGGAAACCCTATTAATGGAAAAAACCACTCGGACCGGTACCCCAAATTTTCACTCTTCTAAAGTGAGCCCTCTTGAGAGCCAACCTTGTTAAAGGTTACAAACACACTGTTAGGTGTGACCTTGTTAGAGGATTTAGAAATAGTTTGTCAACTAGTATATGGAATCTAATGCTACCATCCTTGATCAAACTCTCTTGGCTTGTCAATAGGTATCAGGCATATCCAATGCTACTTTTGTGATCAAAATTTTTGATACTGCTTGGGAGGTATCTCAATTGAAAAAGACTTTTAAGTCCTGCTCAGTTAAGAGGCTCATATGCTTCAATGGTTAAACTGAAACACTAATGATCTATTCATACATACAACTCAATTGCAGATTTTCAGATCTATTTTAGGTCCATTACTTCAGTGATCAATATAATCAAATATATACCTTTGCTCCACACTTGTTATGCTCTGTGATGCTTGTCTCACTGTTCATCAGTGTCTACAAAATCTAGCTCTTCCTTTAGCTTGTTGATCAGGACTGAAATGAAGACTTTCTTCTCCTTAAAATTTCCTTTAGCATCTTTCCTCTTCTCTTGTTGACCCCACACACACAATTCGTAATTGATTGAGTTTGTCTCTTCTAGGCATGTTTTCCTCTTTTCTTGGCTTTTTTGATCTTGGCATGTTCAACAATCTTTGCCAATAGATTTAAAGCAAATCTCCAGTCTGATCTCATAGAGATCTTCTTGCCAACTGGACAAAGAAGCTTTAAATCAGTTACTTATCTCCGGCTTTATTTGGATGATTAAAACAGTGTTAAGTATTTGTTAACTCTATATTTAGCTTCTTGATAGCTAAGCATTTTTGTTGTTTTCTGAACTCTCTGATCTGTCGGTCAACACTTTAGTTAGTCATCGATGATAACAGACTATTCCATTGGTGTTATTTTAGTTGTCATCGGGATCTCTATCCTTGTCTTTTCCATTTGGCAACACTAAAATTATGTCTGTTGAGTTACTCTGTGTTTTTCTCGTCAAGCAACACTGTAACTCTGCTCATCGGTAATGCTGTGAATTTCTTCGTTGGGCAACACTGTGACTTTTTTCTTTTACTCTAACCATTGGGTGCACTCCGTCGGTGTATGTAGTCACTTAGTGAATACTTGAATTATATGCATTATTGATAGCATATCATTTGATTCATTGGTTTCTTTGAAGTCTTTTGCAGTATCTCCATGACCATACCGATTATATCAAGTTGACATCAATGACAATACAATACATTAACTAATTTAATGCCTTGCATGATCATCAAATTAATATCTTCAAACATTCAATCACTTACATGTCATCAAATACAAGTGGAGGAAACCCTACATGTTACAAATGCAACAAATTTGGACATATTGCAAGGAATTGTAGATTGAAGAATAATTCAAAAAATCAAAGGTATGTAAATTAAAATGTTGTAGGTTAAAAATGCAATAATTATGGTCATATAGATAGAAATTGTAGAGTGAATGGAACGGTTAGAATAAACAATGTAATAATTAATTGTAATGAAAGAATAAGAAAAACATTCTTTAATTGCAAGAAAGGACACATAGCTCGATATTGTTGATCTAATAATGCAGGAAAAGAGAATAATGAGTCTGGTGACAAAGAAAAGAATCCCATGCTAATTGATGAAACCAAAAATAAAATGGAGAAGACATGGGTAAGAAAAGAATATATTGATTCAATAGGTCAGATCGCACTAACTTCTAGTGTGGATCCTTCATCATCGGTGAATTAGGTTATAAGAGCTAAGTGGCATTTTCATCATAAAATCCTATGATACCCCTTGAATTGAAGCATTATCTATGATGAAAGATTTAGTTTTAGAACAGTTCAAAGAAGCTACGTTTAAGATCACAAAAAAAAAAATCATAATCATATCGATGATTACACGCAAGTTTATCGATCATTGGTTTTTTCAGTTTTATGAAAGGTTATGGTACGCATGAAATTTAATGAATAATTATGATCAAATTTGATGGATAAAAATGTATTTTGAGACTTTATTTAACACCTTTGTTCCTATAAATCAAGTGAGAACTTGTGTAGAAGGAGATTCAACAATGATTTGAGCTACCGACTAAAATCGAGTGCAAACCCTAGTGCAAAGTAAAAAGGTATTTATCTCAGTGAAATCTTTTCAATTTCATCAGTTAAGTCATAGATACTCTAAAGATAGTTAATGTGCTTGAGAAACCATATTATGAATTCAAATTTCACCCATATAAATCTATGGACGATGATCTCAAAGGTGCATTTACCCATGTGCCACATAGAGTTTTTCATGTAGAAGATATATGTGCATACATTCACTATAAATTAGAAGAATTGGGAGATTACTAAATTTATGAGTATGATTTTATTTGTGTTGATGGTGTACTGAAAGATGAATTTTAGAAGGTAAACAAGATTGACCTAGCACAATTCAAGGACTTCATAGTATTTGATGAACCAAAATGGATCAAGGTAGTGCCCAATAGAATTCATGATCAGCTCTTTTGGATTGGTGAAAAACCTATAAAGATTACAAAGGAACTTATTTATCAGGTTACAGGTTTCAATAATGTCAGTGAAGCACCTAATTTGTTATCGTCAAAGAAAGATATTGTGCAAAATTTAACTCAATCTAAATAGGATAGGATGGTGATGACTGTAAATGATATTATTCAACTAGATGTGAGATTAACATCGATGATTCATGGCTAGAAAGTATATCACAAAATAAAATAAAATTCTATTTCAGCTACAATCATTCCCATTGCTTATCGAATGTTGAAGGAGGACATGAAGCCTGTTATTTGTGATATTTTAAGGAAGAAAATTCTGGAGAATTTGGAGAAGATCAAGAAGTATAAATCATAGACATTCAAGTATGGTTCCTTGATAGTTCACATATTCTTTTATCTAATGAACCACTTTCTTGGAATTTCAAACATCACATGGCAGAAGAACATCCCTGCAACACTTCAAATTTCTAATTTCTATCAGATGTAGAGAGGCATAAAGTAGATGAATTTATTTCTAGTCACTTCAATATGTTTCAAAATAAAATTTAGAAAAGAGAGAGGATACTAAAGGATGTTTTTGAAAAGTATGTTGATTTAGTATGCTTTTTTTGTGGAAATAGATCAATGTTGTATGGAAGCATTGGAGCCTAGAACAATGTGGATATAGTTGATGGGTTATGAGGTAATTCCTGAACTTGTTGAATTATATGTTAATGAGATGTTTAAACCATTAGATTCAAAGGTAGAGAGGTTTTTTACATACCTTGAGAAGTATCTAAAAGTTTGGAATGAAATGACAGAGAAAGCTAGAGTCAGAAAAGTAAAGAAATTGTTGATAACAATGTAGAAAAGGAAGGAATCGGTAAGGACAAAACTGCAAAGTAGAGAAGAAAAAGAACATCAATTCAGTCCAGACTGAACCAATTGATGTTAACATAGAATCACCTCCTCCATCTATTTTCTTATTGAGGGCTACTTGGAGCAGTATAAAAACATCATCTATGCCTCATGTGATAAGTCTACTTCTTCACTGAAGGTTAAAAGAGTTCAATCAAAACCTGTGAGGAGAAGAAAAAAAAATAGAGTATAGGTCGTGAGAAGAAAAGAGGAAAAGAAGATAATGATGATTATTAGATAGAATATTATTAGTCCAAGAAGAAGATAAGGATCTAAGGAGCCATAGAAGCTAAGGTGATTACTAACCAGCCTTTGGTTGTAGGTAAGAATTAAGACCCTGTAGAGAAAATTTAGAATCATGTGATTAAGCTTGGTATCTTGGTGCAAGTAAAGAGATATTGCAATATAATTAATGAGGAATAGAGAAAAATGATAGAGGATGGAGTAGTTGTACATTTGAATAATTTTTGTATAACCTTAGTAGAGATAAAAGATCAGATACTAGATCATATCTATGCTAAACTTGAAGCAAGAAAATTAGTTGCTTTAGATGAAGATAAGTTGATTAGAGAGGCATTCATATCCAAAATGTTCCCTATAATTTAGAATTTTCAAATGAGAAGAATACTTGAGGAAGCAAAGAAAATACTTATGATAAAGAAAAGAATAAACATGTTGATGAATGGTAAAACTGAAGAAATTATTGATGAAAAAGGTGATGTGATGAGTAAAATGTTGATGGAAATGATGGTTGAAGTACCTAAGAATAAATATTCGACGACAAAGAGAAGTGAAGATAGATATTGATTTGATGGTGCATCCACCTCTGTAGTTAAGGAACCAGATATTTACATTGGTGGTTTACCATTTACTCTTGATGACACAGATGCTACTAGAGATGGGCAACAAGAAGGAAAGAAATTTAATGACCCTTTTACCGATTCCTCTAACATAATCACTAGAGATGAATTGGAAGATATTTTTTAGGTAAAGGATACTCATTTGATCATCCTATTGAGATTGAAATTGAACCAAAAAAGGGAAAAAAATGAACATAGTTGTGTTGTTGTGATGGATATAGAGGTTACAGAAGAAGGTGAAGCAAGATTAGATGACATATCTATTGAAGTATTAAGGTTTGAGGAAAGAATGGAAGAGCATGAGAGGCAAGCTGAAGTCTCTATTGGTGAAGATATAAGGGAGAAACCAAAAGAGATAGAGAAGATTCAGACTAGAGCTGATCTATCTTTTGGTAAGTCAGAAGCATTGTTGGAAAGAGATTCATTTGAATCCCTTGAATTAAGTGACTTACATGGACCTATAGATTTGGATACTATGGAATAACAGGAATTGATGAAAGTGTCATTTTTGGCACAAGCTAAAGCTCATGCCAAATCTATGAGTAAAAGGGAAAAAGGTAGCAGAGTGCTATATAGGGCAGTTGAAGTTCTTGGTAAAGTAATGCCTAATGTACAAGTAAATAAAGGTAATTTTGTACCTGACCATCTTGAAGAGGTTTTTAATAACTTTGATGTTCAATTTGAATCCTTGGAGAAGATTGTTGAAGATAAAGTACAGAAGGAGTTTTCTATGAAGAGATTTCATCATTTATGTTCTCTAATTGCTAAGGATAGATCCTCTTTAGATGTTGGAATTGTTCAAATAAAAAGGAATATTGAGGAAGGAAGCAGAATTCTTAAATTATGTATTGATCCTTTTTCAAAATTTGAATATGTTGACAAATCTATTGTGGATAACTAGAATATACTAGTTGGTAGAGAAAAGGCCTTTGATTCTTCAAAGGGATTTTCTTCTTTTTATATGGCTAAAGTTGTAAAATTAAATGATAAAATTAATTTCATGGAAGTTGAGAGAAGAAGAGAACTTAGGCGATTCACTGAACTTAGGAACCTCATTACCTTACAGAGGAGTCTTGGAGAAGCATAAATTCTAAGTAGTTCTCCACCCCTACCTGATCTTATTCATGTCGAGGAAACATCTTGTGTTGTGTGGGAAGATTCAGATCTTGGATAGCCTGAGGAAGACTTGGAATGCAGATCTTGTCACCTTAAATGATATTTTTTTAGATTTGTTCAAACTTATGTGATTATGCAAACATTATAGGATTTTGGTATAATTTTTTTCTTTCTAGTCGCCTTTACCATTGATTTCAAAGGGGGGGAGATTTGTGTGAAAAATGAATACCTATCTTAGGGGGAGTTTTTTTTTTTGAAGAATTTTTTTAGACATGGCATTTTGGGATGGACACTTAGTCATTTTTTACTAAGTGTTTCCATCAATGCCAAAAGGGGATATTGTTGGAAAGATTCAACTAGTTATGCATGGTATGTTGTCATTAATGGAAACTATGTACTTTACTCTTGGTCAATCGTAATTACTTTTACTACCAAAATTTTTGGGGATTAAATCAACTAAGTTTGAAGAAATAGTTAAGGATATAGTTTTAGAGAGTGAGAGAGTACAGACAAAGGTCAAACTCTTAGATGATACAAAGCTGGAGATTTAAAGTAGACATCATGATATATCTAATCCTATGATCATAAGTTTTTATTATACTAATTTATGGAGATATGTCTCACTAATTATCACATTGAAAGAGAATTATCTTATGCGAGCCTGTAGCATATTGGATCGATCAGTGATCCTATCAGATCAATGATCTGATCAGTTTGATAGAAGATCTTGTTTGGGCCAACCTCCTACATGATAAATTTTTATTGGCATAGGTTAGTATTGAGTTTTGGTTAGTTTTTTTATTTGAGGAAGTACATGTTTCATAGTTTCATGTTAGAGCCGACTAAGTCAATGTTATGAGGCTATGGTTGAGTATATAAGATTGATTTTTTGATGTGAATATAGGAGAATATGAATTTGATGATATGCAAGCAATATTGATGTAAGATTGGCAGTGTATATTATCTATGGAGCCTCATTGGAACTGTATTGGCCTTAGTGATTTTATTAGTCATTTTAGTTTTGGGACTATATGTCCTTTCTATATTGTAATATGTATTTGATCAGTGAACCCTACTGAGGTTCATATCAGTAATTTTTAATTGAGTAGTGTTCTCTAGGTTGTAAGCTTGAATGCATGTTCATTCCCCTCATATGTACTTATACCTTTACAAGGTACTTATTACTCTAGTAATGAGATATTGGTGGGTATCATCCCCCCGGGGTTTTTCCCTTAATCAATTTTTCCTCAATAAAAAAAATCATGGTGTTCTGATGTGGATTTTATTTATCTTTTTCTATTTACTTTTGGTTTGTTGTGGAATTAAGTTGTGGATTTGGTTTATTAATTTTAAAGTTACTATTACATTGATTAATCCCCCCTCGCTGCTTCCTAATCCTAATAGTAATAGCTTCTAAAATGGATAGTTTGCAAGTGATATGGCATCTAACATGGAGATTATATCTCACCATAGCATGTGGAGGTCTGGATATAGCTGGAAATTGATGTGGTTCTTTGGGCAGTGTGATGCTACATATTTGAGATAGCTGTGGAAGTTTTTTCGGTAATTGTAGATCTAGTATTGGTTTGTGTGTAATATTTTCATGGTCTCCCATTATCCTAAAATGGACCATGCTTCATGTTTTTGGTCTGGGTATTACATTTAATAATTATCTCTTATCTAGATAGGTTTATGTTATGTTTGACCTATGTTTTGGTCTGAATTCTCTTGGCATGAACCTTATTGTAATTTTCTATTGACATGGTTGAATTGAAATTTAATTTTAATTTTATTTTGCATGGATGTCCTTGTTGTAATTCCAATGACTGGAAAAATGTAAGAGAGTTGTGTACAAGAAAGTAAATATCTATGAGAAAAGTTTTGTAAGAGCATAATTTATTTTATGTGATAGCTGGTTAAGATTGTGGTAGAGAACTCAAGGCAATGATAGTGTGTAGTGTAAGTTGACAGAGCTATGCACGAAAAATTGGATTATCAACAAAATTTATTCTTAGCCATTAAGAAGAGTTGTATTTATCTTATCCCTAGGATAGTGAGTCTTGGGTGCACAAATTCTTTTTTGTATCTTGCTACTTTTCCAGTGAGCCTTTTTTTGTTGTCTAGAACATTGAGCTCCCATCTATATTCAATTTTGTATGGGAACTGAACCTCTAGTTGCAAGTATGGACTAGTGAGATCCTATTATCTTTTTAATTAGACTATATATTAGTGATTTATCATTATGAGCAAGTAATCACTGTGGTTTGTTCCAGTTTGGGTTTTCCACATATAAAAATATTGGTGTTGATGTGTTTTTGTTTTTGTTCATTAATTTTTATTTTTGGGCAAAAGTGGTAAGCCACTAATATATTCATATAAACTGGTTCAAGAGCTCCTGGAGGAAAGAATCGGTAAAAAAAACCTTCATTTTGTGCTCAAAATACAAAGAGATGTAATTGACTTATTCTACTACCTAATGACCAACTAACCTATTCTTCTACCTAATGACCAACAATATTACCTCCATCTTCTTGTTTCTATATTACATTCTGGATGAGTATAATAGTCAAACAAGATGGCACCAAGAAACATTACCCTAGTGACTAGTAAAGGCTAAATGTAGCCTTATATTTCCATTTAACTAATGATAGTTATATTTTCTTTGTACAATTGCAAATACAAGTTTAGTAGTTGAATTTCTGGCTTAGATTGTGTATGTTTTTTAGCATCAACGTTTCGGATCACACTCCGTGATCCATCATCAGGATATAACAGCAAAGAGCAATAAGGAAATGTCATATCCTGATGATGGATCACATTTCCTTATTTCTCGTTGTTGTTATATCCTGATGATGGATCACAGAGTGTGATCCAAAATGTTGATGCTAAAAAACATACACAATCTAAGCCAAAAATTCAACTACTAAATTCAATGGATTGTGGAAATCTGATTGATTTGAAGCAAATACAAGTGTTATGAAACATCTAAAACTATTTTTGGTGCCAAATATTTGAGTGCTGACCAAAATAGTTGATTATCTAATTAAGAGTTTTGGTTTATGTTGATTCACCCACCCTCCCCCCTCTTAACATCCATTGTGTGCTCAAAAATTGGTATCAAAGCTAGTTCCTCTTTAAGAAGCTTAATTGTTTGAGGAAGATCTAGGATGGCACAAAACTTACACTTTTAGGCTCTTGTATTTGATGGTTCTCTTATTAGAAAGACAAGATTGAAGAATATTTTGAAACTTTTTAGAATGGTATTTTAGAGGTTATTCAAACTAGTTCCAATTCACCTCCTGGAATACCTTTAACTATTGATGAAGAAAAAAATGGAAGCTAATATGAAAGAAAGAGAAATATTTTTTAGCAGCCTATTTGACATAATGCTTGGAAAGGTGAAAGGTATAAAATCAGCTAAAGAGATAAGGGATAAGTTGGTTTTGGTATATGAAGGATATTCAAAGACAAAATAAGCAAGGTTGATGAATCTAAAACACAATTATGAGATCTTAAGAAAGGAAGAAGATGAGATTGTTGAAAGATACATATATAGGGTCATAGATGTTGTTGATGGAATCATAATTGTTGATGTACATCTAGAAGAAAAATATGTTATACTAAATATCTTACAAATGCTACCAAAGGAGTCTGTACCAATGGCATTCTCAATAAGAGAAAGAAATGATTTAAGCTACTATTTAGTTGATCACCTTATTGGTTCACTTTATACATTCAAGATTTCATAAGTTGAGGGAAATGAAAGAGACTACATTTAAACTTGTTGAAGAAGTTGAACCAGAGACAAGCAAGATGTTAGAGGAAGATTGATGCAGAGCATCTTACAAAAAACCAATCTTCCATAGGATTCTAATGATACAGTCAATGTTTTATTATATCAAAAACTTTTTAGAGGAAAAATGACAAATTATCCATCAAGATCAATCTATCACATGATCCAACCATCAGTTCCATTCTACAAATCAGATTCAAGCATTATGCTTGGCTTAATGCAATCTTTCTTCTTACCTTGTTCCTCCACTTGAGGTTTTCCCCTAAACTAGGCCTACACACCTTCATAAAACAATATCAAATATTATTCAATCACTCACCAATCAAACTTTGAGTCCTTCCAATCTTTCCTTCATTATGTTCAAACACAAAGCATTAATAAAACAAAATATCATTGATCATGGATATAACTTCAATTTTCTTCACACATGACTGCCCACACATTATGCTTCAAACACATTATCCATTAATACACATGCTCACAAAAATAATTCATTTTCAATACTATTCCACTCACTAGTGGAAATGTGTACCATGTTCAATATTTTGAAACACAACAACATTTGTTGACAAAGAACAACAAACTGCCTGACCCTGCTAAAACTGTCATTCTGCAGTTTTGCATACCCATACTCGATTCCACATAACTTTTGAACTAGAAATTAGTTGTAAAATATCTCTAGTTAGAATATGAAAAAATATTATTTATCCAACATATCTAAAAAAATTAAAACTCCAACAGTTCAATAAACATTTATGACCCCCATACAGAGACTGATTTGACTATCCCAAAATAATAAGAAAATACTTGTTCATCCATCTAGAGAATCAATTTTATTTCAATATAAAAATCCATTCAAAGTGAGACCAAAAGAAAATTAAATCCCTTTGAACCTAGTTTTATAATATATAGATTATAAATTTTTCCATTGGTGAAATTAAGATAAAAACTCAGACCCTCCCTGTCGACCCAGTTATAGAGGGTTTCGTGACTATTTTGACCAAAATCCACATAACTTTCTTATTTATTCATGAAATTAATCCAAATAAAAACTAAAAGAAGGATAACTCACTTTAATATCTATCCATGGTGATTTTAAACTATTTCTAGGCTGTACAAATTTGTACAAAGTCTGGAAACAGAGAGAAAAATAGTTAAATCTTCCAAAATAACAAGATTTTGAATGCACAATGTAATACCCATCCATGTTTTGCTTTTTAGTTTAGGGTGCCGTACTCTTTAGGCATCGGTTTCAGTTGTTTGGAAAAATTCTTTTAGGCCACATTTCATGTGAGATGATATTATTTCATTTGATGATGATACTTGTTTTATGATGTCATGATTTTACCTTATGCATAGATAGATGTGATGATGTTATCTTGTTGATTATTATTTGTCAATTTCAGTTTATGATATACTTACCCCATACTTGCATGTGTATGGTTGTCTTATATGTGAATGTACTTGTTGATGTGTTGTTGTAGTAGAGGACAGAGACGTAGTTACTTGCTTCGGCGAGATCCACACGTTTGACCGATCCCTATCATTGTTTGTGATATTATATTATGCATGTACATGTGTGTTCTTTTGGTGACAAGATTGCAGGTACAGGGTATCATCTTCCCTAAATTGGCAGGAGTGAGCGTGCCCACAAATATTCATCTCAATGGTAAAGAGGGGAGGTAACATACAGATCCAAAACCCTAACCTAAGCCTAATTGTCCTAATGTAGGATGAGTTTCAGTATGACTACCTTATCCGGATTCGTCTAGGTTGACAAAATTTGAATACCCTCTCTCTTGTGTTTGCGTGTGTATTGCTTGATTATGTTTTCAGGTGATTTTCATATTATTGAGTGATTTTCCTTGCTTAGTGAATTAATGGATTATAGTTGAATTAATGATTTAATTATATCCTAAGTTTATTTTAAATAATTAATTAAATTGAAATATTTGGATATTATGATTTAATTAAATATTTAATTGAAAAACTATAT
>MU224024.1:886733-897399 GCA_018584345.1 Thuja plicata | reverse complement strand
CTTTATGCCTTCGGGCAATGTGCAGTAACTGTAATTATGTTTGTAAAAGGAAATTGTAAGAAATAAGTTATGTTTAAGGGAAAGGTAGAATTATGAGTTTGAAAAGGGGATTGAATATGGTTAAATCAATGAGAAATTCCTACCTTATATCTCTTTTGAATTTTAAATGAAATTGAAAGTAATGATTCTATGTAAGCTTTTGCGAAGCACTTATAGTTGTAAACTTCTTAAGGAATACTCGTTTTGATATGTGAATAATGAAAAGATATGCTATGAGTTCAAGGGTATCTCTAGGTGAAATAATAAGGGTAAGAAACATGTATGCTATTAAAATAGTGATGAGATGTGATTTCTTAATTCAATATGAGTAATGTGTGGTTATTCAAACTAGGTTTTAATCTCCATTCTTAACTGGACTTGTACAAGGTTATAGATGATAATTTGTGGAAGTTAAACTTATGGAAAAATGATTCATTTGATGATTTATGTTGGTTATCAATACATGGATAAGTACTTTTCACTCTTTCTATTATTATCTTGAAATTAAGATAGGAAGTAAGGACTCTTATTGGAAAAGTTTAATTGAGTTTTGATGGTGCAATTGAGTTGAGCATAGATAATGTTAAGGAGTAAACAAATATGAAAGAATAAACGTGTTTAGTGGATGTGATTAGTAATGTATGCTTGTTTCACTTCTAGGGGTAAATTACGTGTTAGTCGGTAAGGAAAATTAATTCCACAAGTTCATTAATGTAGTTGGTTTTGATGTGAAATGGAATCGATGTAAATAGAAGTTGTAATGGAAATAGAATTTGCTCGATTAAGTAATAAAATGAAATATTTGGTAATGGTAATTGAATTCATTAAGGGAACCTTATGGAATGTTCTTGTAAATGGTAATGATGTTAAGTTAGAATGTTAGGAAAAAAAAAATTTGTTAATTGTAATTTTAGGTCATAGACTTGATTCCTTATGGGTTCCCTGGTAGGGACATTATACTAAAGGACTAACCCAATTGGAGGGATTGTTTACTAATAATGATAGTCACATGTGCCAAAGGTCTGTTTCCAAATTGGATAAATTTGAGGAGGTAAATTTAGGATCAGAATGTGCCCCTAAGATTGTGTATATTGGAAAGAAGTTCGCCCCTCATGTGAGGTTAAATTTTATTAACTTATTGAAAAGGTTCAAACATGTTTTTGCTTTTTATTATGAAGACCTTAAGGCTTATAGAGAAGATCTCTTTCAACATGAGATCCCATTAAAAAATGAAAATAAGCCTTTTAGACAGAAACAAAGACCAGTCAATCCTTTACTGGCCCCCAAGATGTAGCAGGAACTCACAAAGCTCAGAGAGGCTGGGATAATAAAACCAATCACACATTCTTCTTGGGTGTCTAATTTAGTCCTAGACAGAAAGAAAAATGGAGACATCAGGCTATGTGTTGATTTTAGGAACCTTAATTTAGCTTCATTGAAAGATAATTATTCTTTTCCAAACATGGAGGCAATGGTACAAAGGGTTATTGGTTGTGATTTTCTATCTATGATGGATGGTTTTTCTGGTTATAACCAGGTGCTGGTTAAAGAGTCTAAATAGTTTAAAAAAACATTCACTACCCCATGGGGTACATATGTATATGTGAGAATGCCATTTGGCCTGATGAATGTAGGAGATACTTTCCAAAGAGCCATGGATGTGGCTTATAAGGAGTTTATAAATATAAATTTGGTGGTGTATTAAGATGATTTAACTGCATACTCTCGAAAGGCTGAGGATCATTGTAAACATTTAGAAAAGATTTTTTCTAAAGCCTTGGAATATGGGATTTCATTAAATCCAAAGAAGTGTCACTTTTCTATGACAGAAGGTAAGTTACTAGGGCATATAGTGTCCAAAGAGGGTGTCAAGATTGATCCTAAAAGAGTGGAATCCATTAACAAAGTGTTAGCCCCAAAAATTATCAAAGGTGTTCAATCTTTCCTTGTGAAAGTAAATTTTGTGAGGAGGTTCATTGGAAACTTTGCTGAGATAGTAAAGCCCATTGTTAAATTACTAAAGAAAAATGCTAAGTTTGAATGGGATAAGGATGCTTAGTCAGCTTTTGATGAGATAAAAGTAGCTATTCAGCAAGCACCTATATTAAGATCTCCAAATTATGAAAATCATTTTTCTATATTCTCTTTTGCTTCATTCCATACAATTGCTACAATACTTTTGTAGAAGGATGAAGAAGGTTTTGATCATCCCATAGAATTTTTCAGTAAGTCTCTGTAAGTAGCAGAACTTAATTATGAGATAATGGAGAAACAAGCATATGCATTGGTCAAAGTAGTTAAGGCCTTTAGAACTTATCTAGTTTGTGTATAAATAATTGCTTATGTGCCACATGCTACAGTGAAAGATATATTGTCTCAGTCAGAAGTTACTGGAAAAAGGTGTAGATGGATCAACAGGATCCAAGAATTTAATCTGGAAATTCAAATCACCAAATTGGTAAGGGGTTTGGGTTTAGCCAAGCTAATGACTGACACAAACATGGAGTTGGCCCAAGTCAATGATGTATAGAAAATAAATATAAATCTGACTAGTATAGAATTGCAGCCATGGTATATTGATATTGTATTTTTTCTAAAAAATGGTAAATGTTCAAAACATATGTCAGATAATCAAAAAAGGACTTTGAAATTGCAGGCTCAAAGGTATGTTTTGATACAAGGTGATTTATTTTCAAAGAATAGGGATGGAATTTTATTACTCTATTTGGATGAATCACAGTCTAAGAGAGTCTTGAATGAAATTCATAGTGGTGTGTGTGGGGGGCATTATTCTACAAAAACCATAGCTCACAACATAATCAGTGCTGGATTCTACTGGACATGTCTTTTCAAAGATACTTAGTAGTTTGTACAGATATGTGAACCCTGCCAAAGGTTTTCTTCTAAGATGAAATTTTTAGGAGCCTTTCTTTTGAATCCTATGACTGTTGAAGCACCTTTTGCCCAATGGGGCCTTAAATTTATTGGCAAATTCACATAAAAATCCAATGGAGGCCATAGTTGGATTCTTGTGGCTACAAACTATTTTACAAAATAGATAGAGGCAGTTCCATCAAAAAGGGCTACTAACAAGGTAGTAATGGATTTCTTAATGGATAATATTCTGACAAAATTTGGTGTGCCCACTAAGCTGATCATGGACAATGCCATGTGTTTTAGGTTTGAGGATTTTAAGGATTTCTGTGAATACTATGGCATTATTGTATCTTATTCCTCACCATATTATCCTCAAGAAAATGGACAAGCTGAGTCCAGCAACAAAATCATCATGAAAATCATTAAGAGGATTTTGGAGAAAAATAAAAATTCTTGGCATCCAAAACTGAAGTTATCCCTTTGGGCTAACTGGGTAACAGTGAAAAGAGCAATAGGGGTGTCTGCTTTGGAAATGGTCTATGGAACTCAGGCAAGATTGCCTTTAAACAATTTTTTACCTGTGTACAAATTTCTGCAAGAAGAGGAGTTTGAAGAATAAGAACCCGTGATGGAGAGGATAGATCAATTGGTGGAACTAGAAGAAATAAGAGTTGAGGCACATATAAGAAATATGAAGCTTCAACAACATTCCAAGTACTTGTTTGACAAAAGAGAAACTGAAAGAAAATTTTAGATAAATGATATGGTGCTTCAGTGGAATGCTAGCAAAGAAGAGAAGGGAAAACATGGTAAATTTGAATCATTATGGATGGGCCCCTTTGTAATCCAGGAATTTCATGGTCAGGATTCTTATTTCTTGAAAGACCCTAATGGTGAGATACAGGAATTGCTAGTGCATGGACAACTCCTGAAACATTATTTCTCATAAGTTTCTTTTTCCATGCACAGTAGAATAGGTTTCCCTGTTTAATTTGGTTTTGTTGTGTGTGCATGTACAGTTTTGTTTCGGTTTGTGGTCTGTCCCCCAGAGTTTTGGTTTCTAATGTTAATCTTTCAATTAACTTCCCCAGTCAGAGCCATTGTTAGCACTGTATATTGAAAAAATTTCAAATTCCAAGCTTTGGCAATTTTCCCACGTCTTTTCATGTCAAAAAGTCACATTATGGTTAAGTCTTCAAAATGCCTTGTTTCAAGCTTTAATCACGTAGTCACACTGGCTTTTAAAATGTCTTTTTAAGTGAGTGAGTGAGCGACAAGTCATTTTGGGCTAAAACGAATAGTTGCGGTCATATCTTGATGAGCTAAGTTGCTAGTGCGAGTAAGCGATATGGTCTTTAAAGTGTGGTAATCACACAGTCGGTATGTCTTTTTGAGGTTGGGTTGTTAGTCGGCGACTAAGCAAGTTGAAATTTTTTTGTTATTCATTCACTCGTGAAGGTTTGAGTCTTAAGTCAAAATGCTCAGTGAGTCAGCGAGCGGTTAATTTTTGGTGTATCGCGTAGTCGCGGTGGTCCTATGTCTTTCATTTTTGGGTCCGTGATTGAGCGAGAAGTATAAAATGAAGTCTAGTCTCTCACTCAGGTTAGATTTTATTCATACATTTTGATCCCGCAAGTGTGCAAGGAAGTCATGTTACAAGCGTTGCTCACTTTTCCAAATTCTAATCAATGTTCTTTTCACAGTGCGAGTAAGCGATGGATTATGTTTTGGTTATTAGATGGTTCCACTCACTCAGTCGCACAAGAGGTTTTCAAGGTTTTGAGGTTAGTGAGTGCATGACTAAAGAAACCATGTTGGTTACCACTCACTCACAGATGATATGTTGATTAAATTTTTTTTAGCCTGTGAGTGCACGATGAAGGAAATTGGAGGTTATTGCTCAGTCGCTCATGCAAAAACTTGAGTCAGAAAGATCAACGAGTGAGCGATTGATGAATCATAAAGTTTGTATGAAGATACTCACTTAGTCATGAAGGATATAATCATCAAGAGTTTTCAATAGCGAGTGAACGATTGTGAATAACAAAGGGGTTATCACTTACTCACGTATAGTTTTGAGCTAAAGTAATTTGCAGTACGATTGAGCAACCAGATAAAAGTGCATGAAGAAAATGGTTATCGCTCACTCGTGGAAGTAGAAAAATAGAACAAAAGTACAGAGTGACTATGTGACTAAACAAATGATTCATGATTATTTTGAGTCATCTCTCACTTGGGCACATCCAAGCATGATGATAAAGAGGTCAACGAGTGTGCGACCAAGGAAGGATTGAGAGATGATTTTTTACTCACTCACTCTCACAGTTTTCAAAAGGGTAAAGTGTTGAGCAACGAGTCTACGATTGATGTAAGGAATAGTGTTGTCAATCACTCACATGAGTATAAGTAAAAAAGACAAAGAGGTAATGAGTATGTGATTGCTCAATGATAAAGTTGCCTTCTAGGTCATTGCTCAGTCACAAATGACATAAACTCAAGCAAAGAAGAGACTGCGGGTGCGCAACTGGTTGTAAGAAAAGGTCTTATCGCTCACTCGCAAGGACAAATGTGAATGTAAGAAAAGGATGGTGAGTAAGTGAGAAGTTGACAAGTGGCTCATGCCAGGATTACGAAGGAAAAAAGAGAAAAAGTGAGTACTCTTTTCCAGTAGGGATTAAGCAGTGTGAATTAATGGCAGCATTAGTTACAGAGAGATGATTGTATGAAACTGCAAGTGCGAGAATTTGGCATTCAAGTAGAAAAGACACTGATTAGATGGCTATAAAGATCAATGATTGAGCTTGATTTTGTACAAATCTCATCTATGCCATGAGGATTTTGTTGTGAAAGCAACAGAGCTTGTTTTTCTGAGATAGAAATTTGAGAAGGAAAGATGAGTCAAGCTACTACCAATGATGCCTCACAAGGGTTTGAAAAGAAGAAGGTTGCAACAAAGAAATATATAAAGGAATTTTCTAATTTTCTACCTGGGACATCAAACAAAAATAGTGCTAACTAGGATGAGTGGAAGGATAGATGGTGTCAGTGCATAAACCTGTCACTATAGGCTGCTCGGGTAATACTCTATTTCATTATTTCTGGAACAATAGAGTTAAATTTTTCCCAATTTGCAATCCATGGGAATTAAACATGGTTAAATTGATTGTGCCTGATGTATATATGGACATAGAGTTAATCAAGGAATTAGCTAAGAATTATTGCCTATTAGCTAGGGTAATTAGAAAAAAGAACAAGGATGCCCTAATACACATAAATAGTAGATCAGTAGCAGAGGTTTTTGGGATTACTGGTGCAATGTGCAAAGAAATTGATCTGGAGAAGATAAAAGCGGATTATAAAAAGAGAGAAAAATTGATGAAGTATGAAATGCCCAAATCCATGCCTAGGGTAGACAAAAACCTGCTAATCATCCCAGATAATGTTAAACCTCCATTTTATTTGTCCATGTTTCATCACTATGTCAAGTGCACAGTATATGGCCTGAGCAAGGTATTAGGATTTGATGGAGATTCTACTATTGCTAAGGACCTACTAATGATGGCAATGAACATTCAACAGCCAAAGGTCAATTTGGATTATGATTATGTGGGATACCTATTTGAAGCTATACATGTAGCATTGGTAGATATATAGAATGATGTCCAAGTCCCAACTTTCAAACATTATTCTCATCTAATGTTTATGATTCTATTCTACAACAAGGCCTACATGGACAAAGAACTACAACCGTTTGAGTCAGAATATGGTGTCAGTATGAAATTCGAAGGTGGACCTTGGTATGGGACAGTTCCTCTATAAATTCATCTTTTGTATGTTTCTTTAATTGGATTAGGATCCAATCTTTGATTTACTAGGAGCTGATAGGGAGAGATTGCCAATTGAGGTTAGGAGAATTATAAGGCCTTACCAGTTTGTTGGAAAGTGGCCAATCACTCACAATCAGGGAGATTTCATTTTCTTTGATCATTTCACTATCATTAGGGTATATGGTTGTTCTCAACCTCCTCACATTCTCCCCAAATTTGTGCCTCTTAGAATTGCATTTCTATAGTTCATTTGGCAACTTACCTGGGTTGATAAAGAATTCCTAGAAGGAAACAGGAGGGGTACTTTTGTCCCTAGATTATGGGTGGGTTTCAGTTTTTCTATTGGGAAAAGAGTGTTTAACTTAATCAATGACTTTCTAAATCAATTTAGAATGTCCACAGATGTTGTTAGATTCTATTGTCTTGGATATTTTTTAAAAAATAGCTCTAAAAGGTTCCTGGGTAACTATCAGAGCTCATGAACCATTTGATGAGGAAGATATTGTGAGAAACAAGTTGGAAAAGGATGAATTCCAGGAGAGAAGAAGGAAATGGAATGATCTTCTTAGGGCATAAGTTGACTGGAAGGAATCAGACAAGACTTTTTCTCGTTTCTTCCCTGACCTCCAATACTTGAAGAGAATGGAGGAGATGCTTAAGTCTTATGACACTTTGATGGCACAAGTACCATAGTTTAGTGCTGAGGATGCACAGTCCCAAGGATCCCCAATTCCTATTGCACTACATGACCAGGAACATCAAGAACAACAAGAGGAACAACACCAAGAAGAAGAAGAGGTTGGTGAAGAGGCTACTTCTTCTAGAGAGCCACCCAAGAAAAAATAGAAAACAAACCACAAAAGGGGGCAAGAAAGAAAGAGTATGGCTAAGGCTATGATAACAAAGCATGGAAAATATTTCAAGAAGCTAAAAAGGCAATTGCAAAAGGAGTCACAAGCTGAAGATCAAGGGGACAATCAGATGGTACTGTTTGGAGAGGTTGATGAGAGGTAATGATAGCAAATGAATTCATGAAAGATGATGAATTCATAAAATCTAAAGAGTTCAAGAGCTTCTTAATCAAAATGAAGCAAAATGATTTAAGGCAAAACCTAATCACAGGAGAAGGTCAGGAAGAGAAAAGTGAGGATATTGTAAAGACACTCCAAGATTATGATCCTGAGAGTGAATTAATCACTATGGAGCAAGCTAGATTGTTGGTACAAAATAGTGTGGTACTGTTAATGTCTGGTTGGAACTTATAGTCCACATTTATTATAGATCAAATCAGAAGGTAGGAAGACCCTCTGATGAAAACAGAGGTTGAGATTGATGAAGTATTGAAAGAATAAGGATTTGATCCTAAGTCCAAGACTTTAGCTATCTGGTCCTTGGCCCCTGCTACATGAAAACCTATGGTTATGACAATAAGAAAGGAAATGAGGGTAGATAAGATAATATGGAACTTGAAAAATGTTAGTGACACTGAGATCGCCCAGTTAATGACCCAAGTGTCCTTCTTGAATTTGGCAAAAACAAGGGACTTTTCAAAAAGATATGAGACAACATTTGGCCAAATGATGGCCCTGGAAAAAAAAGCATGAAGAAGTAGTGGTTCATAACCACACATTAGAGGAGCAAATTGCAAAACTAAAGGGAGAGTTGGAAGAAAGTAAGAGAGAAAAAACTCTAGCCCTCTGGGAAGCATAAAAAGATGAAACAGATGTTGCACTAGGGACAAAAGAGGACTCAGCATTGGTAGAAGGCCAATCTAAAGAGTTGTCATAGGGACAAAATAAAAATGCCATGTCTATCATATTGCCTATATTGAAACATCAAATTGATGTTTTGAAGTAGAAGAATGATATAATATACACATTATATGGCTCATTTCAAGAAGCCTCAAAGATAGCAGCTGAGGCCATGAATTTTTTGGAGCCCACTTTCATGTTCTAGTTAGGAAAGGCCAGAATAATGGATAAATTGAAGACAGCTATGTTGTATAGTGATGAATTTCCTGACAAAGTATCTGACACTATTGCGATGATTAGTGAAATTTATGATACTTATGCATTCTTCAATGGAAAAGCTGAGTTGATTGGTAACAAGTTGCAGTTATTTGGTGATCACTGCCCTCCCTTGATCCCAAAGATCTATGATGAAGTTGGCACTCTAAAGCCACAATCAGATTGGACAGCTGACTTTGATGGGATATTCAAGGATGAAGAGATAAAGTAGCGCCTGGAAAAAGATACTGAAGCCAAGTATTGCAATTAATTAATTGATAACCTCTTCAAGGTTGAAAGAGATATGGAAAAATTTGTTACTGAGGCTAGAACAACTATAGATGCTAGGTGGACATAAGCTATTACCAAGATGGAGCAGGAGAAAAATTTTGAGTGGCCCACCACCAAGGAGGTGAACAGGTGGGAGGCAAATCTGAAAGGATAACAATGATATTTTCAAACTGCAACAACAAATTTTGTTCGGGCTTCGCCAACTTTTTCCACCTAAGTTCTGTTGTAATTTTGGCCTTTTTTTCAGTTTTAAAGGTTGTTGTAAAAGATTTTGTAAATCTTTCCCATGTAGTCTGTAGCTTGTTGCATCCTTAGTTATAAAAGGATCCCAAGACTACTGGGAAAAGGATAGCCCTTTTTCCTTTAGGGGGAATATAAGTTGAAGTTGTAAACTCTGTCTTAAGACCAATATATTCAAAGTAGGGTTTTGAAATTCATTGTTGAATGTAATAGCAATTTTTTTATCATGAATACAAATGAAATCCATCGATAGTTTCAGAAACATATGATGATTATTTTGTCTTCATTGTTATGTTCTGAATGTTATTTAAATTGAATGCTCAAGGAATGTTCAATTTATGCATCTGTTAGGAAGATTTTGAAATAGTTTTAGGGTTCTTTAAAGAAAAGACTAAAATTGCCTTAGGATTGTTTCAGTGAGATTCAGGGTTTATAATGAATTGGATGAATTAAATTTTCATATGTGTGAAGATAGATATATAAGGTATATCTATTTTTATGTCAGATCTATCATTGTTTTAAGTTCTTGTTCATGAGAAATTGGTTATGAATACTCATAAATGACTCCATACCCTATGATAAAACACTGGTCTATTTTCCTTTGAAATAGTTGACTATCTCTATTAAAATTGATCTTTACCTTTATGTTTGATCTATTAAATATGTGAGACCTACACTAGACTGTTATAGTTTACTATTTTGTTTTCATGCTTTCAGTAGTTTATGCTCTCACATACTTTGTCTATTAGAGAGAATTTTCATACTTTTGAGGATCGGTGGAATCCTGTGTTATATATTTAGCACCTAATTTTGTAATCAAGGTACTTTTGAGATGTTTATGTTCTGATTTAGTTCCAGCTTATGTTGATGTTTTATATGGATCTAAATGTATAAATGTAATATGATGGAAATGGTTTAGGAAACCGATGCTAGGATATTTCAGTTCTAAATGCAATGTGGTTTTTATGCTTACATATATTATTGACGTTATGTTATGTTTCATATCATGTTGTGTTGGATCTACTGATGTGTGCATTGAGTGTGCAGGAAGAGTTGACCATGGATCTAAATCGGGGACCCAGTTCTGGAACCTATGTATATACATGTGCTTACCAAGGTCCTGTCTATATAAAGAGACATGGACCTCATTTTTATGTGTTTATTTCATAAACGTGGTTTGCATGTATGTTATTAAATTAGTAAATGTTCATGTTCATAATTCATGTCTAATGTTTTAATTTTTATGTGCCAAATTTGGGAAGTGTTGTAATTTAATTATGGACATGGCTAGTAAAGGGAGACCAAGGTAAGTCAAGGGTTAACTAAGGTCATCTTTGAGTAGTACCCATGCTTACCCCAGGGTTAGAAGTTTCTAGAGTTTCTTTG
>MU224024.1:836180-880849 GCA_018584345.1 Thuja plicata | reverse complement strand
TAGAGGGTCTTTTGGACTCCTAGAGGGTAACCGGGGTCAGTTTTAGTCACCCAACTTGGTACCCTATGGGTTAGGGGTCATTTTCTGTCATTAATGAGCCTCTAAACTCATTTATTACCCCCTTAAATTGTCATTTTCATCTTTGAGAGAATTTGAAAGAGGAGTGTGACTTTGGTTAACCTCACTCTCTCTTCTACCCATGTTTCATTTGACTTTTCCCCTTGCACTGTTTTGCGTGCACATGTTACCCTTATGTTTGTTTGGGTATCCCATTTTAATGCGTCTTTTAAAAATTTTTGTTTGTGTGTTTTTGCCCAACTTTTGGGCATGAAAAAATAAATTTTACAGTGGTCAACCCCTGTAATTCCATTCACATTTTCTAGAATGATTCTGTGATTTGATAATTCTAAGCTAGAAGGGTATTCCCACCCGAGTTTATGGAGCTCAAAGTGTAGAGGGTTTTGAAACCCTGTTTCTGCCATTCTATATCTTGCTTGATCAGTGTCTAGGATAAATAGAGAAAGCTTGTTGAGATTATTTCATATGTCAGCAAGAAAAGGAACTAACAAGTCATAATTGATGCACTTGTAGGTATAAAGTGGCACAGATAGATTTAGGGTTTTATTTAACCAACTTGTACTTTGTTGGAAAACAGCACACTTGGTGTGTTCATCCACCTCAATGAGGGGAATGAAGGGACACACTTTCTTGTCATATGTGACAAAATATTTGATCTACACTTGTCCATATGAAATGACACTCTTGACTTATTAAGTGCAAATTATATTATTTCTATGTGAAATGAATGCAATTTTTACTATTTTTTTACTTTTTTGTGAATGAAATGAAATTTTATTAAGCAGGCATAATAATTTCATAGCATAGATGTATCATAGTCTATATGTAGAGTTATTTTGTGACTTTATTGCATATCTATATTAGGGATGATGTCCTCATGACATGGGAGAGTCATCTCGCCTAGCTAGCATATAGACATAGGCGGACCGATGAGGAGCATGACCACTTAGATAGCTTGAGATTATTAGATATTACCTTGATACCTGAGATAAGGGAAAATATGGGCCTTGTTACCAGATTTTTTGAGAAATCGCACTCAGAGACTTCTTCCTTCCACCTTCCTATGAGAGAGTGCACAATGACAATGGAAGACATATACCATATTCTAAAGATTCCTATTTATGGGGAGAGGGTTGCATACTCATTTTGGACTAGGAGATAAACTTTATGTGACCTATTTGATTATCAGGTGGATGAGTTGGGTATTCATGAATATGAGATCAAATGGTAGTGAGACATGGTGGGATTTGATCCATATTTCATGATGTTGTGTGTAGTGGTAGAAGGTGTTCTAGTACCATACAGGAGACGGCATGGGTTTCTTGTTGGGTGGGAGGATATTGTTAGCAAGATGTGTCAATGGGGTATAGTGTACACATGGGAACCATGATTCTAGATATGTTATATCATCAACTTCATGACATATTTAATCATGGATTGTAAATCTTGGGATGTGGGGTTACACTTTTACAGGTGTGGTCATTTCATCATATTGTTGTATTCCATCTAATTTTTGACAAACCAGTGATACAGCCTAGATAGCCTTATGTATATTATTATGAGACATTTGTTCATAGATAGGTGGGACACACCAGATTTAGAGACATTTATTAGATATTCTTAGAGATTTCAGATGGATACTATATGTTGGATGTTTGGATTTGGATGGGGAGGATGAGCATCTCCATTTTTTTTGACATGGGAGATATTTGATTGGGAGGTCTACTCAGTAGTCTTATATCATTGAGATACAATTATCTAAAAGGGTTTTGAGATATTTTGGGGAGCGGTAGGTACCGTCAAATAGGTTAGCATAGTTTTTTAGATGCATTTTGAATTTCAGAGGTTGGGGACCTATTATCCCTATATAGACCGTAGTGGTACAATTTACCACATTGGTACCGTTGAGATGAAAGTAGAGCTCATATTTTGGAGATGTAGGGACAAACAAAGAGTTTTATGTTTGGTAGACTACACATAGGCCTATACCATATATGGATCCAAGAGTACCTACTCCCATTAATATACATCGATGAACCTGGCCGCCTACGAGGAGAAATGGGAGACATGGTGGGAGATCTAGAAAGGGTGGTCAAGGAGGTAGAGCATAAGGCAGAGGGTGAGATAGAGGGGGATATGGAGGATGAGGTGGGAGAGGTGATTATGCTGATGGTGGATGAGGGAGAGGGAAATATGGAGGGTGCAGACGAGGGAGAGGGCGATATGGAGGGTGAGGAGGAGAGATATATGGAAGGAGAGATGGAGGATGAGGAGATGGAGATGGAGATGGAGATGGAGATGGAGATGGAGATGGAGATGGAGATGGAGATGGAGAAGATAGGGGTGGTGGAGGGGTTACTATTGGAGCTACCTCATTTATTCCTCCTAGTAGTGCACTTGTAGTAGCAGCAGTAGCATAGGGTGTGGGAGAGGAGGAGGTTTACATTTTTGTGACTGGCAACAATTCATAGGAGACCAAGAGAACTAGTAGTATTGGCTCCTCTAGAAGTGATGAGTAGATGGAGGATGTGAGCATAGGTGGGGATGACATAGGACTGATGGATGTGGCCATGGGGGTTTTGATGAGAAAAAATAGGATTCACCTATGAGAACAAAGGGACCTAGTTTTGATATTGACACTATAGACAGAGAATTTTTGAGACAGAACTGTCAAGACTTATAGGGCTGATATGATGGATTAATGAGGATAGTGATTCAAGCAAAGGCTAGAGATATGGAGGTAGATTGTAGGCCTTAGGAGGAAGATGTTGATAGTCATTGGTATGTTACGATAGTGATTATCTTGGAGAGGAGGATGGAGAGGATGAAGAGGGAGATGGATGTGGAGAGGAACAGTATGAGGGATGAGATATAGGCACTCAAGGGAAGAGCACAAATAGAATATGGTAGAGCTAGGGAAGTAGAGACATGGGTGAGGGAATTTATTTCCAATGTTCAGGATGCCACTACCCAACATATTATTGATAGATACTTCTAGGCAGTGGTTGACAGCACTAGACAGACCCATGAGATGTAGAGGGAGATTGATTATTAGAGAGGGGCTTATGAGAAGGTTGTGTATGTTGCATAGAGGATTCTAAGTTACACTCTTTTTGATTGGTCTCAAAGGAATTAGAGATCTTATTGTAGTGGTGCAGTGGTACAACCTAGAAGAGCATCACCATTAGTGACAGGTGATCCTCCATAACATGTCAGGGTTGGGACCTAAAGTTCAATACCACCTAGGCCCATTGTACCAGAGGGTGGAGGGAGTACCTGTTGATTTTGCATAGACACTTTTTTGCATATATTTGGAAAGCTTGCGAGCTCTCCTTTTGACATTGTATCCTAATATATTTCAAGCTTTACATATATATATATATATATATATATATATATATGCAGTTTTGGCAGCGCTATATTATGTTTTTATGATCTATCTTTCTTTATGATTTACATGATTCACATGATGTCTATGAGATTCTATGATTTATGATATTCTCCTCCTTATGTATGCATTTCCTATTATGATGAATGTTATGAAGATGTATTATGCACTTAATTTCTTGTATTGCCAAATGATCTACATGTGTTTTATATTCATTTCTATGATGGATGAATGCATTTATGATGTATACTATATGATATATGATGTATGTATATGTGTGTGTATATATATACATGTGTGTGTGTGTGTGTGTGTATGTGTGTTTGTGTGTGTGTGTGTGTGTGTGTGTGTGTGTGTGTGTGTGTGTGTGTGTGTGTGTGTGTGTGTGTGTATTATGCACTTAATTTCTTGTATTACCAAATGATCTACATGTGTTTTATATGCATTTCTATGATGGATGAATGCATTTATGATGTGTACTATATGATATATGATGTATGTAAACTAACATTCTTTTAGATGTAGGATTTTGTATTTTTTTTTGTATCATGATAGTTTATCTTAAGGATTTTTGTTAGGAATGATAGAGAGAACTGTTAGTAGTGATAGATAGGAAATCTAGAGAGAAATGAGAATGAATCTTGATTGAAACCTAAATTTATTTTTAACCAACCTTTATTTCTAACTTATTTGAGAAATTTATTTCACCATTGAGCCACTTTTATGATAGAAAAATTGAATATCATCATACCCAGATATTAACGATCCAGGCATGACTATCCTTTTGCATTGTGACAAGCACTCTAAACAAATAAGGAATGTGGGTTGATTCATCTAGGTTAGGCATTAAGAGTCAAGGTATGTGCACCATATCACAACCAAATTATCTATTGCAACATGTTTTTTCAATTAGATATCACATGTGGATGTGAAGGCTCTTACCACAGACACCCAAAATGCTCTTTTAATATTTCACAACCAACATCCCACAAACAAAAGACAAAAAGATAATTCATTGACCATCTCAGCATCTCTAATGACTTAATGGAATAATAGAGATGCATAAGAACATGACTTGCATAAAATCAAGATATAATAAGACCAACTCGACTCAACAAGTAAGTAGCCATATTGATTATATGTTTGTGTTTTTATAGTAGTTTGGATATTGAATTTTGACATTTTTCTGGTGCTATCAAATGAAGTATAAGGTACCCCATGTAAGATTGCTTAAGCTAGTTTCAAGTGTTCCTTTCCTTTTCTAAGACAACATGACTATTTTACAAAAGACATTTCTATGGGACTACATTAATAGATGAAAAAATGTGATCTTGATTTGACTGAGGACTTATTGATAAGTTTGACTATTTTGACTTGGTTTTTTTTAAGCTTGGACTTGTTGCATGACATCATTCAATGCATATTTTGAAATGTGCAAGGAATAGGATTGATATACAAAGGACATTCATTACATATTTTTATCAGTTTTTTCAATTTCAAGTTGTTTGATGATGATTATTTTAGGACTTTTTGGAAATGTTTTTGCAGTTTTTAAAGATATTTTCCAATTTTTTAGATTTTTTCAGGAAATTGTTTGAAATTTTAGGGCTTTTTCAGAACTTTTTGTCATTTTTCTGGTATTTTTCAATGCTTTATGGATCATGACATCAAGTTTCCCCTAGTTAGAATAAAATGGGAAATTTATCATAGAATGGCCATGGTAGACTGACTTTGTGCTACATATGGGGCTATGGTACACAAATAATTGACAAACTCCAAGCCATGAGAGATTTTATTGGCAGCATATGGGGTGAAATGAAAAGTGAGACTAGGTGGAATTATGATAGATGATAGAGAAATGATCTCTACACATGGCACTGGATTACCTAATTCTCACTGTTAAACTTGAGATTATATTACAGAGAGGGGGTTGAATCGGTAATCTATCCAATAAACCAACTTTACAATCACTATAACTTTAATCACCATTCACAAGATTAGCCTTAATAGGAGAAAATGAAAATCATAAACATCCAAGATCATCCACAAATTTGACACACAAATTTATCTCATGGAAACCCAAATAGGGAAAAAAACCACGGTGGGGATTAGTACCCACTAAAATAATGTACTCTTCTGAAGTACACCTTGTGAGGAGCTTAACCATGTTAGGAGTTTACAATAGCACTTTTAGGTGTTACCCGGTTAAGGGATTTATCTTAGGCCTATTAGAACCTTTACTTTGTCAAGAGTAGCCTTGTTAGAGGAATTAAAAAACAAGATAATGTGTCACCTTGTTAGAGGATTTACAATAAAGATCTATTAGGATCTACCCTGTTAGGGGATTTCAACTTCTGTAACTATTAGGGAATGATAGAAACAATGATCTACAAGATAGAACTACCTCTGCTTGATTAGATCCACTAAATAATTAAATCTCTTTTGAGCATACTTAACTCTTCCCTAGCTTGATCGCAACATGCAACTTACACCGGACTTGCACAGCACACAGGATCAACACACTTTACATTCAACTTCAACCTTTATATACTGAACTAATAAGTCCAATGCCTTGATCAAACCCTAAAATAAAATTACAAAGAATCTCTCTCAAATACAATGCACCAAACAACAAAATTAAATATACAAAACATATTTCCAAGACCGCATCACCCTACACAAATATTTACATATGAAATTGAGCCAAAGAATCAAACATGTTTTTACCATACTCAAACTTCCTCAATAATATTCTCCACATGATAACATTGATCAATGTGATTCCAGATCATCACCCCCAATCATGAATATATGTCATCAGATCATAAATCATTCATCGTTAATCACTACCACATCAATAACAATCACCGATAGAAGATCTACCATCAATAACACAAGAACACAAACACTTAGCTTGTTGAATAACACTATCTTCTGCTCACCAATAACTCAAAGTAGTTGTGAATTATAGCATCTAAACACTATTGATCACCATATCTTATGATTGTACTACAAGATACATAAGATATTTGACAAGACATTTAAATCATCTATCACATGTCATTAATTTTTCTAGAAGTTGTACTGTTATACTCTATTTGATCACAACTCTCACATAAACTTACTTTAGTAGTAGTGGTCATGCATATGGCATCGAAAGACATACCTAAGTCTCCCCTAAAGATAGAAACCGCTAAAACTCACTGAAACTCATCATTCATCACAAATATACTTAACAACATACTAAGAACACAAAGTCAATAGTTGACATCAATGACAATATAATATATGATCATCCTATAATCAAATCACTATGTCATCACCAAAACATACTTAACATCATTTCATTAGATATGACAACAATCTCCCCCTTTGGCATTGATGGAAACACTCTATGCTTCACACACTATTCTTCACCAATGATGGCAACACTTCTCAATAGAATACATCAACATCTTCAACATGAAAAATTAATAAAAATGTTTGCACTTTTTTCTTTCACCTATTATCCTATTACTCCCCCTTTCACTATATTTGACTCTTTTTCAAACACACATACATATTCATATCATCTCCATACATCTCAGTTGTTGATCATAACAACTTCTCTTCTCAAAAAAAATTGTCTTCCCCTTTGAAAACAATTCCAAAGGTGGAAAATACACCTCATATCTCCTCTACAGTACCTGACTAACCAGATAACATCACTCCATAGACTGCTCCCCCTAAGGAGTAGCCTCACAAAATCAGTCCACACATAAGAATATTCAATGAATATACTGGGACTGATGCAACTGCATCTTCTTTTAATTTAGAGAAGATAGGGGAATGACCCTTAACCTACCTCTTAGGTATTCAAAATTATCCTTAGGAAATGGCTTAGTAAAGATATCAGAAACTTGCTCCTTAATGGGCACATATTCCAACCTTACTTCCTTTTCCTATACATGTTCTCTAAGAAAATGATATTTGATAGCTATATGCTTAGTCTTAAAGTGCATCACCAGATTATTAGAAATATTAATAGCACTTCTATTGTCACAATAGATAACCACCGATTTAGTTTCCTTCTCCTATATTCCTTCTAGAATTTGCTTAACCCACACTATCTGAGTACAAGTAAATGTAGCAGCAACATACTCAGCTTTTTTTGTTGATTATGATATACAATTATGCTTCTTAAGTGTCCAAGATACAAGTATATCTCCAAGAAATAATTCACCTCCACTTGTGCTATTTTGATTATCAACATTACCTGCCCAATCAACGTTAGTAAACATAGTCAAATACAAATCCCATTTATGTCCATACCAAAGACCATAATCTTCAGTCACCTTAATATATCTAAAGATTCTCTTCACTGCAACCATATGAGATTCCTTAGGATTAGAAGAAAATATAGCTACTAATCCATCTACCTATGCTATATCTGGTCTACTATGAACAACATATTGTAGCTTACCAATCATGCACCTGTAAAGTGTCCCATCCACTTCTTTAGAATCATATTCCTTTGATAGTTTGCAACCAGTTACCATAGGGGTACCAACCAGTTTTGAGTCCTCTAGTCCAAAAGTCTTTAGTAGTTCTCTTACATACTTGGACTGACTCATGTAGATACCATCTTCCATCTGTTGAACTTGCAATCCAATGAATAATTTTATCTCACCAATCATATACATATCTAATTATTTCCTCATATCATCTGCAAATGATCTGCTCAACTCTTCATTGTAACAAAAAATGATATCATCTACAAATATCTCTACAATTAGCAATTTGTCATCTTTCTTGTCTTCAAATGCACATTATTATTGTCACTTTTTTTTACAAAACCAATTTTAATTAGATATGAGTGCAACATATCATACTATGCTCTAGGTTCTTGTTTCAATCCATAAACATCTTTCTATAATCTACACACCATATTCTTTCCTTCAGGATTAGCAAATCCTTTAGGTTGTTCAATGTATACCTCTTCTTCCAAAATACCATTAAGAAAATTTGACTTAATATCCATTTTATGTACCTTGAATCCTTTGTAAGAAGCATAAGAAATCAATATTCTAAAACCTTCATGTACAACAATAGGTGAAAAATTTTCACCATATTCCAGGCCTTCCTCTTGTGCATATCTTGTTCACATCAATCTTGCCTTGTTTCTTACCACTTCATGAATCTCATCTATCTTGTTTTTGAAAATCCACTTCATAACAAGCACATTCTTGACCATCGGTCTTGACACTAATGTCTAGGTTTTGTTCCTCTCAATCTATTCCAATTATTCTTCCATATCTTTCACCCAATCTTTATCTTTCAATGTTGTTTTAGGTTCAAATTCATATAACAAACATGTACCTTCTATTGCCTTTCTTCTTGTTAACACACTTGCATTTTTCACCAATAATTTGTTGGAAAAATGATCAGTACTCCCCTTTGGAATCATTACAAGGGACTAACTATCTCTTGTGGATTCTATATGTATAGTGGTTGTATCGAGCATTGATAGGTCAATCTTTTGGTGCAATGGTAATCACACTTGTAACAAGTGATATCAGAACTTGGTCATAGGATTTAATCCCCTCAGGTAATAGTGAGGGGGAGATTGTTGGAAAAATGGTCATCGCTCCCCTTGAAATTTGTGACAATGGACTAAATGCCTCCTATGGATTCTATAAGTATAGTGGTTGTACCATGCATTGATAGGTTGATCTTTTGGTGCAATGGAAATCACACTTGTAACATAATTTGATCAGGTGAGTGATTCATCTTTACATACTTAGGCAATACCGGTTTGGTTCTAGGATTTACTTCAACTTTTTGTATATATTCCTATTCATTGACTTGTCTCTCCATCGGTTCTTCAGTAGTGTCTTGATTCATTGATTGTAGATTAAAAACCCATGATAGTCTTCAGGTTCCTTCTTGTTGAATTCATCATTTTCCTCAAAAAATTCATCTATTCTGACACTAGCACTTTACACTATCTTATTATTTCTCTTGTTTAATAACTTGTAGGCTTTTCTCTTTGAGGAATATCTCAAGAATATCCCATCATCACTTCTTGGATTAGACTCTCCAGAATTTTCATCTCTTTTAATGTAACATCTACTTCCAAATATTTTGAAATAATTAACACATGGTTTTCTACCACACTATAGCTCATAAGGAGTTTTGTTTATACCTTTCTCTAGTTGAACTATGTTCAAAGTGTAAATTTCAATGCTCACCACTTCTCTCCAATAGGTCTGAGAAACACCTTTCTTAATCATTAATGTCCTTGCATAATCAATGATTGATATGTTTCTTCTTTTAGCAATACCATTCTATTGAGGTGTTCTAGGTGCAGACATTTGCCTTTTAATTCCCTGATCTTCACAATTAGTAGTAAACTCATGTGAAGTGAACTCAACTCCCCTGTCAAATCTAAGACATTTCAGAGTCTTATTGGTCTCCTTTTCCACTCTATATTTATAGATCTTAAACATGTGAAAAGATTCAGATTTGTCCTTTAAAAAGATAACCCACATCATTCTAGAAAAATCATCAACAAATAACATGAAGTATGTATCATCATAATAACTCCTAGTTCTCATAGGTCCACACAAATCGGTATGAACCAGATCTAAGATATTTTCAAAAGAATATTTTTTACTCATGAAAGTAGAACTAGTTAACTTCCCCAACTGACATTCTAACCACATTACATTGTCTGGTTTCACTATGTTGGGAAAACCTCTTACTAACTTTGATCAAGTTATCAAAATTTACATGAAAAACCCTCTTATGTCATAACTAAGAATATTCAACCTTACCAAGTAGACAAATCTTAGTAGTAGAATTCAGCTGGAACAAGTTACCTCTTGTTTGTTCACCGGTAGCAATCATTTCTCCTGATTTCCCAATAATTTTGCATAAACCTCCATTGAACTCCAATCTGAAACCTTTGTTTTTTAACTAAGCAACACTTTAAAAAAATTCTTAAATCATCAACCCAATAAACATCATCACAAATAGTTTTTCATTTAAAATAAATAGATCCTTTACCTTTTACTAAATAGGGAGCATCATTCCCAAACCCTACCGAGCCTCCATCACATTCCTTCAACTAAATGAATTTTTTTTAATCACCAGTCATGTGATGAGTGCATCCACTATCAATAATCTAGTTACCACTGTGATTCATGTTATAAACCAAAGCTCTCTCACCTTCTTCTGAAGGACCTTCCTTAAATTCAAAAAAAACAATTTCTTCTTCATCTCTTCCATCAAATTCCTCATCGATCACACCTTCCTCAGCTAGGTAGCAGGCTTTCTTATTCTTGTCCTTGAATCTTCTTGGATTTTCCTTCTTGTCATTTTCATGGAATCTAGAGGCGATTTGTCCAATTTTTTTACATGAAAATCACTTCAAAGAAAACATACCCTCAATTATTTACCTTTCCCTATAGGCATCCTTCTATAAATTTAGGCTTCCAAATCCTCATGATCTCTTTCTTCAGACAAGATAGATTCATAATCATTAGAGTGACATGCTGAAGAACTATTAGACATCCCCTTTCCTTTCCTCGATGGTGCAAAATTCAATGATGACTTGAAAGAAGCTTCAACTTTAGGCATGTTATTATCATAATTAATTTACTCAAACACAATTAATTTCCCTATTAATGCATCCAGAGTAGCAGTAAAAGTTCCTAAAGATCAGAGCTCTTGAATAGTTGAAACCCTAATAGCATACTAGCATTTTTCTTACCACATCCTCCTCAAAAATATTACAACCAACACCTTTAATAGTAGCAACAACTTCTTTGATTCTTTGACTGTATAGCTCAATTTTCTCATTGTCTTGCATTCTCATCTCATCATACTTTCCTCTTAAGGTATCAACCTTTTTCCTTCTACACATGAGGATCTCCACCATAGACATTTTTCAACTTATTCCACATTTCATAAGCAGTATCTAAGTCTTTAATATCAACATACTCTACATTTGAAAGAGTATTTGCAATAGCTTCTAGAGGACCAGTATGTTCATGCTTAACCTTCAACTAATCTCAAGTTAGGGTTCCTAGGGGATAGTACCTATTTACTACATGATCCCAATACTGATCACCCAAGCCCTTAACATATAGCTTCATCTAACCACACCATATTGAGTAGTTCTCTCTTGTGAATTTAGGACCTTTTTCTCATCATCTTGGATCTTTACCTCAATCTATTAAGCTTCACCACAACCAAGGACCAAAGTTGTGATACCAATTGTTAGACCTAAGATTAGATTACTAAGAGGGGAGTGAATCGGTAATCTATAAAATAAACAAACTTTACAATCACTATAACTTTAATCACCATTCAAAAGATTAACCTTAATAGCAAAAAATAAAAACATAAACATCCAATATCATCCACAAATTTATCTTGTGGAAACCCAAATAGGGGAAAAATCATGGTGGGGATTAGTAACCACTAAAATAATGTAATCTTCTAAAGTACACCCTGTGAGGAGATTAACCTTATTAGGATTTTACAATATTAGTGTTAGGTGCTACTTGGTTAAGGGATTTACCTTAGGCCTATTAGAACCTTTATCTTGTGAAGAGTAGCCTTGTTAGAGGACTTAAAACATAAGCTAATGTGTCACCTTGTTAGAGGATTTACAATAAAGATATGTTAGGATCTATCATGTTAGGGGATTTCAATTGATTTACTATTGGGGAGAAATAATGACAATGATTTTAAAAATAGCACTACCTTTGCTTGATCAGATCCACTAAAGCACACAATCTCTTCTGAGCATAAGTAAATCTTCCCTAGATTGATTGCTACATGCACCTTACACCACACTTGCACAACACACATGATCAACACACTTTGCATTCAACTTCAACCTTTATATACCTAACTCATAAGTCCACCACCTTGATCAAACCCTAAAATAAAATTAAAAAGCATCTTGCTCAATTAAAATGCACCAAAAAACAAAATTAAATACACAAAACATATTTCCAAGACCACATTGGCCTAAACAATGATTTACATATTAAATTGAGCCAGAGAGTCAAACGCATTTTGACCATACTCAAATTTCCTCAAGAATTTTCTGCACATGATAACATTGATCAATGTTATTCCATATCATCACCTCCAATCATGAATACATGTTATCATATCATAAACCATTTATTGTTAATCACCACCACATTGATACCAATCACAAAAACAAGATCTATCATCAGTAGCACAAGAACACAAACACTTAACCTATTGAATAACAACGTCTCTTCTCACTGATCACTTATCCTTCTCACCGATCACTCAAAGTAGTTGCGATGGAAATTGTAGCATCTAAAAAATGTTGATCACCATATCTTATGGTTGAACCAAAAGATACATTATATATTTGACAAGTCATTCAAATCATTTATCACTTATCATTAATTTTTCTAGTAGTTGTATTGTTATACTATATTCGATCACAACCCTCACATAAAACTTACTTAAGTAGTAGTGGTCATGCATATGATATCCACACACATACCTGAGTTTCCCCTAAAGATAGAAACCATTGAAACTCATCATTCATCACAAATATACTTGACAACATACTAAGAATGCAAAGTCAATAGTTGACATCAATGATAACATAATATATTATCATCCTGTAATCAAATCATTATGTCATCACCAAAACACGCTTACCGTCACTTCATCAGATATGCCAAAACTCACCATGGTACTTGCCCAAGGTGCCACCTTTGTGGTTTTCACCATAAGATGAATTCATTTCTATTTCTATGTCACCGAAGATGCATGATTGTCAGGTTTTTCATCAAGGTAACCAATTTTTGCTTCTTTTTTAATTTTTTGATTTTTGAAATGGGTCAATTCTGACAGTTATGAATAATACTTTCACAAATGCAAGTTGTTGATCGGGTCTAATAGAGGTTAGCCCTCTGATGTGGATATCTAATATGCTCCAGACCCATTTACTGATGTGATAATTGTTAGTGAATAGATTTGTCCTTCAGATAGAAACATAAACAATGACTCAACATGCCCGATTAGGAAGAACAAAATATACTAACAGTTGGATTAGTTATCATTAATTGATAACTATCCTCTAAATTAAGAGGTACAGCTCCCTCATTTATAGATTTGTAATGAATTTAAATGATATGATGTACCTTTAACCTGAAGGTACTTAAGGCTTTCTCGCATTCATTCATAGACATGAAATGAATGCAATTGCTTGGATTTATAAAATTGAATAAAAGAAGAAAGACAGAGAGGCAGCCACAAGACTACCTGGCCAATCTTTCTTATTACAGAGAAAATAGGAGGAATGATTTCTTTTCTTTACGAACAATGAATAACTATACAAAGCCTGCATTTAAAATGTGACGAAAGTGACTGTATAATTAACATCAGTCTAAGAAATTCACACTCAGACTTCAAAATCTGACATACGAAGTTCCTACAATTCAAATACATAACAGCATAGCCATAGGATTACCCTGTTCCTGCAAATCAAATCAAAGTATAGTAAAACAAAACTAAATCCCTATTTTCTTTGTTATAGATTGTAGAACTGTCTTCTCCCTGTAACAGCTTCAGAACTCCCATCGAAAAAAGAAGAAAAAGAACATGGCTTAATCCTCTTGCTGTCTTATTTAACACTTGACCATTCCGGTAATGTTTCGGTTACTATCATAACTAATTCTTGAGAAGATGATTATTTTATTTCTTTAATCTTTTCCCCTCTTGTCGATGATTAAATTCCTAAGGACTTTATTACTTTTCAAACATCAAAATTTCCGGTTAGCAATGATAATGTTACATTGCTGGTTGAGAAAGTCGCTTGTCATTTTTACCTTTAGTGGTGAGAACCTATTCAATAACATGAAGCCAAACTTCACTTATCTGGCTTTCCAAGTTATGAATCAGTTGTGAAACTACCACATGGACATGTCTTGCTATGTATTGCAACTAATTTATAGTTGTCTCCTATTTTGGATCAACATTTAATATCATTAGATGATTACACGATAGGTAATCAATTTCATCAAACTCCCTGCATATGAATGTTGGTATTTTCACAATTGTGGATACCAAACAATGGTGGAATCCTCATTCGTTTGAGTTCACAAACATAGAAGGAAAGATTTGTTTGGTGTCGGCACTCTCTGAGACAATGTTCATGAGATGTTTTTGAATCTTCACAGATTAAGGCACTTGGTGGATAAGAACTTGTGTCCACCATTCCCAAGGTATCATGGTTGAATATGCTCCACTTTTTCTTGCGGTTTACTCGGTGAACTAACCCTCATGCTAGAGCTGACATCTTCAAATAGAGGCACATAATGCATGGTCTGAACTGTTCCCTCACTGCATGTATTTGCTTTGGGGAAATAGAAAATCATTTGCAAGTTCCGCACAACATATTGCCATTGAATGTCTGAATTCCCTTTCATTAAGTCTCAACATATACAGCAGTTCCTGGAACCATAACACCATCCTTTCAATGATCGGATCATTATATATAATGGTTTCTGAATATATACCATCGGGTTCCTTTGAATTAAGTTTGAGGTGTTATCTCAAACCATTCAGTATTCCTCCTGAACTTTAGATAAATGATATCCATTGCGAATCTGGAGTATGATGTCCTCAAATTTCTTTGGCTATCTACACACCATGGTGTCTGAATTGGAAAGCTGCAGCTCTTCTATTTCCACTTAACCTTCTGACAACCAATTTTAAAAATCACTAGACGTAACCATGATGCTTCTGATGACTTGATTCAAAGAATGTTGTGGGAGGGATCGGTTCCAATCAAGTATCGATATCTTCCATGATAGCACTTGTGGTTCCTTTATTACTGTATGATCAAGTCATTCTCTTCCTTAGATTGCCATAGGGTGGATGTTGCTGCCTGGCTCCACACCTGTTGTGGAACAAATAGCACGAGCCGCTGAGTATTGAGTTCTTTGTAAATGGATTCTTAGAATTTATTGAATGCTTGATTCATTGCAATGATTATTGACTATGTAGGTGTGGACGATCTGTGTGCTATCCTTGTGATTCATCTTTGTATATTTTCAACTGTGCCTCCTTCACATATCACAACACCTCTATGATCATTCCCAAATTTTCCTATCGGGTTCACGGCCAAGATGGTGATCATAGCCATGATCACTCTGCCACATCCTATTGTGCTGTTAACTCTCAATGTTCCCATGGCTTTCTTATGCTCACGGCCCTCATTCTACAATTCGATTCCTCAAGAACAATCTACATTGGAATCAAATTCGGTCCTTTTCCTGTATGTTTTAGTTCCATTATTTGCTCAAGAAGGGTTTGAATATCGGGCATTTCATCAAGAAATTTCCATACTATCTACTATGCTTCACACTTAGACACTCTATTACAAATTTATTGTGTCTACGCATATCCAACTACATAGCTGGTGCTTGTCCATGATTTTGGTATAATGATGATTCATCAAGCCATATAAAGGCCTGCTCAAACTTTGTGATGACCTGATGATGTGGTTGGGCTTTATTATAGAGAGACCCGATTGATGAACATTACTATTCAAGCCACAATTTGCGTGCCATGTGCTAATAAAGCTATGGGCTCTCCATTCTGGATTGAGCCCGATAGATTTATCGATTGAAGGTTCACACTTCTCTCTTAAAGTTGAGCATAAACACTTGTTGAAGCCTGATCATATATCTTATGGAACTCATTATCTTTATGCATCCTGATACCCACAATGACACAGTGATCTTCAACTATACATTGAACAATTTAACCATTATGAGGACATCAATATTCGATCTCACTGTGTGTTGATTTCTAATGATTACTCCAGTACCAAATTACAATAAAGGATATATAACCACTAATAGGAACATCTCTGCAATATAAAGCTTAGAGGAGACCCGATATAATTGTTACATGAAATTGAATCATTTGGAGTATTGAACAGTTCATTAATAATTGACCCTTCAACTTCTGATCTGAATTCTTCATCTTTGAACTAGTGAATGTGAACCTATGGTTTGGGACTCAGACCACTAATTTTGAGTTGGGGCACTCACACTTTGAAACTGAATTTACATTTTGAACCTGCACATGATGAACCTTTGACCTCAAAGCTTGGACTAGTAAAACTCAAAATATGAAATGCAATGGTAATCATCTTCTTTGAGATGGGTCTGAACTTTGGATCTGCATTTGGACCTTTACACCAACCTTTCAATCAGAATTCTAAATCTTGAATATTCACCTTCACTTTTTGAATTGGTGAAACTGAAACTTTGAACTTGAATCTAAACTTGAATTTTAAATTCGAGGTAGTGGATGTGAAACTGCATGGCAGCAACTCAGACTTGAGAGAATTTTGAACTGGCACTTCACTTTTGAATCTGAACTTGAAGTTGAAGTTGAACTTTGAAGCTTTTGGTTCAAGTTCGATTTCAACTCCATCTCGGCACATTATCTCTTCACCAAAAAAACCTTGCAAAGGTACTATCAGCAATGAAAACTGACAAGAAACCGGGACAATCAGAGAAACATTTTCAATATGACTAGCTTTAAAAGCTTAAAATTTGGGTTCTAAAAGCAGGCTAACAGCTAGCTCTAACTGGAGATGTGTGTTGTAAATTGCATGAAGAATCCAGCAATCTCTGGTAAAAGACTAGTGCTTTTCCAATGGGAGAACAAAGTCAAGGAACAAAGAAAGGAAGTTGCTTGCCGAGAGAGAGAAAATAGGGGGGGCAACACCAAAACAACTAAAGCAACCAACAAACGAAAGAAAAAGACTAGCTACACTAAACACCACCAAAAACTCAAAGAGCAGTGAGATTTACAATTATATACAGGTGAGAAGGACTCACCATAGGACCAGAGCTAAGGAAAAACTTACACGAAGCCATTCACTGGTTGTGAGAAGAAAGAGCCCTTTCTAAATAATGAGTTGTATCGGCATGGCGCAATCCAACACTTCTTCCATTTGGAAAACTCTTCATATTGGTATCTTAGATTGATGATGTGAAAGAATTTTATCAACCAATCATCATGTCCATAAAGCCATATCTCATCATAAAATTTTGATTTTTCCCGAGCATCCTGCGAAGAATTTCCAAGTTCCTTTCCAACAATCCACTGAAACAAAACTGGAGTTTTTATGAGAGCATTTCCTTTCTCATTTTCTGGGAGAAAGTAGGACAACACTTCTTCACTGTGAGATAATGTGTTTGCTGAAACTTTCAATGGTCCTCAGGGTTTTGCCTATATTATAATTGTTTCAACATTCTCCATGCCAACGAGAAATAAATGATCTTTCTTGCCTGAAGTTGATTCTTGCATTTGGAAAAGAGGGTTTTCTCTAATAGTGACATCCTCATGGAACTCCATTGGTAGGTATAACGAGTTAGGCTCACTCTTAGTCCACTTATCTTTCATCCCTTTAAACTTTATTTTTGTCTCACACGCTGATCCATCCGTTGTTTGAAGAGTGTCTTCTCTACCCGAGCATATGAGAGGTTTTCCTTTTTGGGAATCCTCGCTTTCATGAATGAATGTGATTGCCTCTATTTCCTGAAGAGTGGCCAGCTGGGATTTAATCTTAGGCTGCAAATTAGCACTCAAGCCTCTTAAGCACTTCATAGGAGTGTAAAAGTCTCCTTGTGTGTCGGGTTGTGACCATTCCCCTTGAGATGATTGGTAATGAAATAAAAAGGTTTCATACTCTATATCTTCATCATCTTAAAAGGTGTCCTTTGTTTCTTCCCCATGAATCCACCCTTTGTCATACTGATCTACCATGCTTTCCTGATTAATGTTGATGGTTGAGACTGCATTAGGAACTTCAAAAGAAAAAGATCCAAAAATGGGATAAGAAATAGCCATTGGTAAGCTTGCATTCAACTTATTTTCAGCCGGCTCTTCCTCCATAGGAGGTATACTTAGATGATTCATAGAATCATCTGATTGGGCATGAACCTTATTATCCTCAATGTGTGGGAAGTAGTATCTTGTCATATTAAAGGAGTTAATTTCTTCGGGTGTGACTTTTTTAGAATCTTCATCATCATACTCGACATGCAGGTGATATGATCCCATTTTATTGTGAGGATTGTTTTCAAACAAAGGAGGTATTACCAAATCCCCTGCACCAAAGACTGTTGTAATTTCACTATCAGAAATAAAGGATGCTGGTCTTTCTATTTTGACGACAAGCCTTTTTATCCTAGGTTTTACCTCCGGATGATACTGCTTCTCATAGAGGTAAACTCTTTTTCATGAGGTTTTATCACAACCATCCACTGAGAGTTTAAACTCATCACTTGTAGGCTCATCTTTTAATTTCAAATCTGGACCTGAGACTTTTGCAATGTTGTCTTGTTGAAACCAACCGGATAAAAATAAATCATCTTCAATTCTAACAACCTCTTGCTTAGAAATCTCAAGGTCACGTACCTTACTCCTTTGGAGATGAAATCAGACTTCTAGATGCAACACTGCAATAAAGATCAACAACAAGTTAGCTTGGCTGGGCTGGTCAACCTGTGGAATCTTTGTCAAGGTTTGAATGAATCTATCCACAAAGCTTCTCATCTCTTCATCCTCTTCTTTATGAATTTTGAAGAGCTGGCATAATAGGTAGCCAACATTGACTGCTGGTTTAAATCTCACAAGGAATTTACTCTCCAGCACATTCCAACCAGTGATGCACCCGTCTTCCAAATGCTGAAACCAAATAGCACAATCATCATAAGGGATTTAACAAATAGGCAGACATAGACATCTTCTTTTAAAACACCAAGAACCCCACAGTCTGTATTGAAATCTTGAATGTGGCTGTCTGGATCTTGATCATTTCTTCCGGCATACTCTGGAAAGTATTTCTTTGATCCATCGGGCATGATTGTGAAATGAGGCAGGCCAAAAGGATGAAAATGCGGCTGCCATGATTGATTCATAGTCAAGGCCATGATTATATGGGACTTCTTTTACCAGATTGATCAGAGTCACCAACCTCCGTCCTCGAGGAGGTAACCTTCAGATGTCCAAGAAAAGAAAGCACTGGAACTTTGCTTTCTTTCCCTAGTAGAGTCACCAAAAATCTATTAGTGAATAGATTTGTCCTACAAATAGAAACATAAACAATGACTCAACATTCCCAATTAGGAAGGACAAAATGTACTAACAGTTGGATTAGTTATCATTAATTGATAACTATCCTCTGAATTAAGAGGTATCGCTCCCTCATTTACAGATTTGCAATGAATTTAAATGATATGATGTACCTTTAACTTGAAGGTACTTAAGGATTTCTCGTATTCATTCATAGACATGAAATGAATGCAATTGCTTGGATTTATAAAATTGAATAGAAGAAGAAAGACAGAGAGGCAGCCACAAGACTACCTAGCCAATCTTTCTTATTACAGAGAAAATAGAAGGAATGATTTCTTTGCTTTATGAACAATGAATAACTATACAAAGACTACATTTAAAATGTGATGAAAGTGACTATGTAATCAACATCAGTCTAAGAAATTCACACTCAGACTTCAAAATCTGACATACGAAGTTCCTACAATTCAAATACATAACAACATAGCCATAGGATTACCCTGTTCCTGCAAATCAAATCAAAGTACAGTAAAACAAAACTAAATCCCTATTTTCTTTGTTATAGATTGTAGAACTGTCTTCTCCCTATAACAGCTTCAAAACTCCCATCAGAAAAAGAAGAAAAAAAACCCAGCTTAATCCTCTTGTTGTCTTATTTAACACTTGACCATTCCAGTAATGTTTCGGTTACTGTCATAACTGATTCTTGAGAAGATGCTTATTTTCTTTCTTTAATCTTTTCCCCTCTTGTCGATGATTAAATTCCTAAGGACTTTATTACTTTTCAAACATCAAAATTGTTGGTTAGCAATGATAATGTTACATTTCTAGTTGAGAAAGCCACCTGTCATTTTTACCTTTAGTGGTGAGAACCTATTCAATAACATGAAGCCGAACTTCACTTATCTGGCTTTCCAAGTTATGAATCGATTGTGAAACTGCCACATGGACGTGTCTTGCTATGTATTGCAACTAATTTATAGTTATCTCCTATTTTGGATCAACATTAAATATCATTAGATGATTACATGATAGGTAATCAATTTCATCGAACTCCCTGCATATGAATGTTGGTATTTTCACAATTGTGGATACCAAACAATGGTGGAATCCCCTTTTGTTTGAGTTCACAAACACAGAGGGAAAGATTTTTTTGGTTTCAGCACTCTCTGAGACAATGTCCATGAGATGTTTCTGAATCTTCACAGATTAAGGCACTTGGTGGATAAGAAATTGTGTCCACCATTCCCAAGGTATCATGGTTGAATATGCTCCACTTTTTCTTGTAGTTTACTCGCCGAACTAACCCTCATGCTGGATCTGACGTCTTCAAATAGAGGCACATAATGCATGGTCCAAACTGTTCCCTCACCACATGTATTTGCTTCAGGGAATTAGCAAATCATTTGCAAGTTCCGCACAACATATTGCCATTTGAATGTCTAAATTCCCTTTGATTAAGTCTCAACATATACAGTAGTTTCTGGAACCATAACACCATCCTTTCAATGATTAGATCATTATAAATAATGGTTTCTGAATATATACCATCGGGTTCCTTTGAATTAAGTTTGAGGTGTTATCTCAAACCATTCAGTATTCCTCCTGAACTTTAGATAAATGATATCCATCGCGAATCTGGAGTATGATGTCCTCAAATTTCTTCAGCTATCTGCACACCATGGTGCCTGAATTGGAAAGCAGTGGCTCTTTTATTTCCATTTAACCTTCTGACAACCAAATTTAAAAATCACTAGATGTAACCATGATGCTTCTGATGACTTGATTTGAAGAATGTTGTGGGAGGGATCGGTTCCAATTGAGTATCGATATCTTCCATGATAGCACTTGTGGTTCCTTTATTACTGTATGATCAAGTCGTGCTCTTCCTTAGATTGCCATAGGGTGGATATTTCCACCTAGCTCTACACCTGTCGTGGAATGAATCACATGAGCCGCTGAGTATCGAGTTCTTTGTAAATGGATTCTCAGGATTTATTGAATGCTTGATTCATTGTGATGATTATTGACTGTGCAGGTGTGGATGATCTACGTGCTATCCTTGTGATTCACCTTTCTATATTCATGACTGTGCCTCCTTCACATATCATGACACCTCTGTGATCATTCCCAAATTTTCCTATCAAGTTCACGACCAAGATGGTGATCATAGCCATGATCACTCTGCCACATCCTATTGTGCTATCATTTATCAATGTTCCCATGGCTCGCTTATGCTCACGGCCCTCATTCTACAATTCGGTTCCTCAAGAACAATCTACATAGGAATAAAATTTGGTCATTTTCCTATATGTTGTAGTTCCATTATTTTCTCGAGAAGGGTTTGAATATCGGGCATTTCATCAAGCGATCTCCATACTATCTACTGTGCTTCACACTTAGACACTCTGTTACAAATTTATTGTGTCTACGCATATCCAACTACATAGTTGGTGCTTGTCCATGATTTTGGTATAATGATGATTCATTGAGCCGTATAAAGGCTTGTTCAAACTTTGTGATGACCCGATGACGTGGTTGGGCTTTATTATAGAGAGACTTGATTGATGAACATTATGATTCAAGCCACAATTTGTCTACCATGTGCTAATAAAGATATGGGCTCTCCATTCTGGATTGAGCCTAATAGATTTATTTATTGAAGGTTCACACTTCTCTCTTAAAGTCAAGCATAAACACTTGTTGAAGCCCGATCATATATCTTATGGAACTCATTATCTTTCTGCATCCTAATACCCACAATGACACAGTGATCTTCAACTATACATTGAACAATTTAACCATTATGAGGACATCAATATTCGATCTCACTGTGTGTCAATTTCTAATGATTAATCCAGTACCAAATTACAATAAAGGATATATAACCACTAATAGGAACATCTCTGCAATATAAAGCTTAGAGGAGACCTGATATAATTGTTGCATGAAATTGAATCATTTGGAGTATTGAACAGTTCATTAATAATTGACCCTTCAACTTCTGATCTGAATTCTTCATCTTTGAACTAGTGAATGTGAACCTATGGTTTGGGACTCAGACGATTGATTTTGAGTTGGGAGCACTCGCACTTTGAAACTAAATTTACATTTTGAACCTGCACATGATGAACCTTTGACCTCGAAGCTTGGACTAGTCAAACTCAAAATATGAAATGCAATGGTAATCATCTTCTTTGAGATGGGTCTGAACTTTGGATCTACATTTGGACCTTTACACCAACCTTTCAATCAGAATTCTAAATCTTGAACATTCACCTTCACTTTTTGAATTGGTGAAACTGAAACTTTGAACTTGAATCTAAACTTGAATCTGAACTTTGAGGTAGTGGATGTGAAACTGCATGGCAGCAACTCAGACTTGAGAGAATTTTTAACTGGCACTTCACTTTTGAATCTAAACTTGAAGTTGAAGTTTAACTTTGAAGCTTTTGGTTCAAGTTCGAGTTCAACTCCATCTCAGGACATTATCTCTTCACCAAAAAAACCTTGCAAAGGTACTATCAGCAATGAAAACTGACAAGCAACCGAGACAATCAGAGAAACATTTTCAATATGACTAGTTTTAAAAGCTTAAAATTTGGGTGCTAAAAGTAGGCTAAAAATAATGTAAGGACCCAACCAGTTTGTTTAAAAATTTCCTAGTTTTTCTCTTTCTATTTGATGTTTATGATTTTCCATTAGTACCAGGTCACCAACTTCAAAATATATATTGTTGGTGTAATCAAAGCTCAACCTATACTATCTTAGAGCAGAGTCTCCTTGTGGAGTGATAAATACTATGCCGACACTTACTCTCTTTTGTGTGTGAGAGTCATAAAAGTATAGTTTCCATTGTTTCTTCTCCTCAAGAGAAAATATTCTTCATCTAGAAACTCTATCAACATTAGATGACTAGAAGGTAATGGTGCATCTATCATTTGGTCAGATATAGCTTGTCCTTCTATTGTTTTTCTATCCATATAATTAATGTTGAACTCATTGAGAATCATGGCCTATTTGGTGAGTCACCCTGTTAATGTAGATGTACTCAATAGATAACTCAATGGATAAATCTTTGCTATTAGGATTGTCTTGTGACTTAACATGTAATGTATGAGATTTTGGGAAGAAAAAACTATAGCCAAACATGGTCTTTCTATTGTAGTATAGTTTAGTTCATAAGCCAAAAGTGTTTGACTAATATAGTAAATGGCTCTTTATTTTCCTTCTAAATTATTCTATGCCAATAATGCCCCCAGTGAGTGCTCTGTAGCTGAGATGTATCATAGTAGGGGTTTATTTGGAATGGGTGTCACTAGGACTGGTGTTGAGAGAAGATAACCTTCCAATACTTGAAAAACATTTTGGCAATCTTCTATCCATGTGAATTTGACATCTTTGTGTAGAAATTACTAGAACAAGTGGCACTTGTCAGCTAGTTTTGAAATGAATCATCTTACTGATTGTAGTCTACCTTGTAGAATTCTTAGGTTCTTCAATTTTTTTGGAAGAGGCATATTGATAATGGCTTGAACCTTCTCAGGATCAATCTCTACTCCTATGTGGGAGACTATGAATCCCAAAAAATTTCATGATGTGACCCCAAAGACACACTTCTTTGGGTTTAAATGTACCTTGTATTCCTAGAGTCAGTCAAAGAATAGACCTTATATAATAAATATAGATTCCTCTCTATTGTTTTTTCCAATATGTTATCAACATAGTCTTCCATTGTGATATGTATCATGTCATTAAAGATAGTCTTCATTTTTCTCTAATAAGTGGCATCTGCATTTTTTAGACCAAAGGGCATGAAAAACAAATAGTAAATGCCCCAAGCACAAGTGAAAGTTGTTTCATGTTGATCTTATGGTGCAAACTTGATCTGATTATATTTGGAGAAACCATCCATGAGAAACAACATCTTATACCCTGAAGTGAGATCAATGACCATGTCTATGTCTGGCAAGAGGAAGTCATCCTTTGGACAAGCCAAATTTAGATCCCTAAAGTCAGTGAAGATTCTCATGGCCCCACATGATTTAGACATAGGTACAAGATTAGAGATGCATTCAGCATATTAAATAGGCCTTACAAAGCTTGCGTCCAATAGTTTCTTCAATTCTTCTTCGACCAACAGTGCAATTATAGGATGTATCTTGCACAAATACTTTTTGTATGGATTTTCCCCCAACTTTAGTGGAAGATGGTGTAACACTAATTTTTGATCTAGCCCAGGCATGTTAGAGTACAACCAAGAAAATTGTATTTGTCTATCCTTAAATAATTGAGTATTGTCCTTTTTCTTCCAATGTTAATGAATCTACCAAGTGGATTAACATTTGTGTTTCTGTAGTGCCAATATTGATTGTTGCTTTTTTATCTGCCAGTAATGGTGATTGTTCTTATATAATGGGAATTATATCAATCTCTCCATCCTTGGGTGCCTCAAAGAGGTTTTCACCCTCAGATACGCATTTTGTATTTACTATTTTGTAGCTAGAATGTGCCTTTTGATTTTCACCTAATAGCTTTATATTTTCTTTTTCAATTTTACGACTAGAGGATTGATATAACTCCCCAAAGTATGTTGTATTTTCCAATTCAATGTTGAAACCTTCTTTTTGGTCTCACATAGGTATGTCTTGTCTTATTCTCAATAATTTAGCAATAGCTTCATCACTCTCAAAAATGTCTATGGTCAACAGATTTTTTTATTCCCAATTAATAAGGTCAGGGTATATCAAATTTATGGTATCCTTTGTTTGGAAGGATGAGATTGGAATTTTGGCCAAGGTATTTATATAAGACTCACTCACTGATTCATAGGTTTATGATAAGGATGAGAATGAAGGTTCATATTATTTCAAGAATTCCTCAATCCAAGTTCAACAATCTATGGTCCTATCTCATAAATATATTCAAGCAATGATAGTTTTAAGATGTAAAGTATTGGTGGTGCATGGGAATTCCACTCATAGTCATTCGAGTTTGTGTCTGACTAGAGTTCCTCAAATGTCTCAACTTCTCTATAAACATAAGTATTAATATTAGAAGGTAGTGAGGTATTCATAATTCCTTCTACCAGTGGTCTATAACCTAAGATGTGATGCTTCATGTTTTGGGTTGGTCCAATTGGTTCCATAATTCCTTGTTCATTTTTTCCTAATTGAGATCATCCATTATACCCTTGTTTTAGATAATGGTGTACCCTGTCCATATTCATGTACTAGAATTTTCATCTCAGTGGATTCTTAGTCTATATACAAATAAGAAGATAAGTTGTCTTCAATGATCTCCTCATGTATGTATCCCCATCTTATGAAATTTTTTGGTGGATAGATAGTTGATAGTTGTTGCTTCCTCTTAAGTGGTTTCCTAGGTTATCCAAAAGAATGGGGTGAGATTTGTAGCTTTCCTACACATATACAGTCTACATATGTGTATTATCCACATCTGTTTTCCTAAACTTTAATTTTGAGCTCTGATGTGGGTTCCTTAGTTGATTTAGTGGGGTCTATACAATCTATGTTTAGAGATGAGGGGCCAGCATATGCATCCTAATTGTTGGGTACCTGGTTAGAAATAACTCCTTTGAGATTTGTGTAGTAAATAACAGGTATCACTAAGTATTGTGATTTCCACTCCATCATGACAAAACTTTAAGAATTGATAATAATTAGATGGTACATCCTACATGGAATGGATCCATGGTTGTCCTAGGAGCATGTTGTAACCTAGCTATAGATCCAGTACCTGGAATGCAGTGTCTTGTATTGCTAGACCTAGTCTGATTGGGAGGCTTATTATGCCCCTAGAAGGACATTCTTGATTATCATATGCTCTTATTATGATCTTTTTGGTAACATGTACACAACTATATCAGACTAGCCTAGTGCTTTTACCTATTTTGGTGTATAGATTTTTAGACCTATTTCGCCATCTATCAAGACTCATCTAATTTTATGGAGGTAGAAAAATACTTCAATATGTAAAGGATAATTGTGAGATGTTTTATGGGTTGGTATTTCTTTCTTAGTGAATTCAAAATGGTTTTGTGTGGATATATTTCCCACTGTGGCTTGAAATTCATCAATATCTATGTCTTTTGGAACAAAGGACTGTTGCAAAGTGAACAGGCCCACAATAGGTAATAATAATCATGCCAAAGCTTCTCCTAGGAATAGTGTATTCAAACTAAGGATTATTTTCCCTATCATGAAGTGCATTTTAATTTTCAACCCAGGAAGTATACTTGAAAAGGAATAACACGATTTGTGTACTAAGTCTCTCAAAGAGTCATATCACTTAAGCTGTAGGAAGGAAAAATACATGAAAGAGACTTACGCTATTTTTGCGGGAAATTAAACACATGCAACTAATTAATATAATTAATTCTAACTATAATCTCAACTTTAACCTATTCTATCAACCCAAAGCATTCACTATAAGTATCCTTGCAGGTGTTGCAGGAACATACATGAGTTATAATGTTGCAAAAGGAAATAGTAAATTCTACTTGAACTGTTGTAAATGTTGAAAAAAACCTAACCTTGTCTACTCTAATCCACCTTCCAAGTGGGCCCCCTTGGTTGGATTCTTCTAACTACTAACATAGAATATAACTCAATATCACTCCTCATTATATTTCCAGAAAAACTGATTACATCATAGTGAAACAATGCACGAAAATAAAAGAGTAACTTTTCTTTTGATTGCAACAATGGTATCATCAAAAAAATAAATACAATCATATCTATTTATATAGAGTATTGATATTTATTTAAAACAAAAATATAAGGTCTGATTGATTCACGCCATGAAGAAAGGAGAATGTAACAGCCCGTGATATAATATAATAAAGACTGGATATCCGCTTCAACAGAGTTTTGACCATAGAGAAAATATAGCATAGTTGTGTTCCTATATTCCTTGAAATGATAGTTCCTTCAATTTAGTAGGCATGTCTCATGGTTTTATAACAGTTCTCCTCATCACAGCTGGTACTTCATCATTTCCTCGTCAATGTTGTTGATCCACTCTCAAGCCGCTCCTCTTTCCTGGTAGATTAGTAGCACATGCATATACATTCAAGTCAACTATTCAACTTAATCCAAATGTTAGGACATACATTCAAAAAATTATATGAAATACTATGGAATATATATAATATTTAGAAATTTATGTCACTATTATCTACCCATAGGTCTTGGTGGTTCTGGTTGTACTTATAGCATGATCATAAGTTCAAATACTTAAAAGTTTCACAAGTTTTTTGGAAATGTCTTAAAACAAAGTATAAAATCAATATAAAATAGAGACAAATTATTACCCCATCATCTACTCCCTACAAGCATAATGCTTTTCCTCAAGCATTATACTTCTTTGCAACTCCCCTGAATTCTCCAACTTCAGTCTTTTCTCTCCTTTTTCTCTTGAAGGTGTAGTAGAATCCTCTGGTTTTCTCCCAGAAGTTCATCCTATAATCTTCCTTTAGCTTGTTCAATTTCATAGCATTAATGTCATATAGGGCCATAGAAGCATTGGTGGCTGAATTTTCAAGGGACACAAGAGCTCATGACAAATTTGTCTTCCTAAATGTATGTATTTAGGTGCCTAGTGAATTGTTTCTTCAAGGTTGAGAGGACTATGTGGTTCAGCCTTCTTAAAAACCTCTGGCAACTTGTTCCATCTATTTCTGGCACCAGCTAGGGCTCTTTGAAATGTGAAGTAGGACATTCCTTGATACTTTGAGTAGACTTCTTCTCTGATGCCAAAAATTCTATACCTGGTTTCTGCTTTTGTGCTCCCATAAGTGAGACTGAACTAGTCCCTTAGTAGAACATCGGGTTTACTACTTTCAACCCTCAAGGGAAGTTGTTCTTATTTTTCTTGGTCCATGTAATTATATAATTTCCTATCATAATTGGCTTCATTGTGCATCCATGAAATAAAGGCTCTTAGATGTATGTCTCCAATGTAAAGCAAGGGATTCCAATCAGTCTCTTCATGAATGATGAAGTTGTGGATATATAATTCATAAAGTAGGTTTTGTTGCTAGACATGAAGGGTTTGGTACAAATCATAGAATTCCTGAGCTGTCTTAAACTCAGAATCTTTATCTTTCATAGTCATCATTAATTGGAAAAAGAGGAATTTATCTTTCAAGAAAATTCCATATACCCTAGGAGGAGGCCTCCAAGCTATAATTTGGTCAGTCAATTTTAAGGCATGAACCATCTTCTATTTTTGTCTCTTCATTTTCTCCTTCAGGTCTTCTATTTCCTCTTTTTGATCACTAATTACTCTTTGCATCTTCTTCATCTCTTCCTTCCATGGAGTTGTATTAAGAACAAACTAATTGTACAAACTAAAAAGAATGGATTGCAGAGTAGGTAGGCCAAACTCTTATGGCTGAGTATTTTACCTCATCTATTCTCTATGGGCCTACTCTAATAGTTAGTGAACCAATTTCTCTGAAAACTTACTAGAGCATTCTGAAAAAGAGAGCGAGCTAATGGTTGAGGCAACCAAATTTCTTCTTGATTACCTTCTTGAACACTTTGATGACTTTCTCCAGGTTCACTCCGAGATGTGGGAGGCTTCTTATCACATAAATCATTTAAATTCTAAGAAAGATCTAGAATTTCTGGTCAAACTGGGGAATTATCTGGGACATACTCAACATGGGGTTCTTTGGTAGGTTTTTCTAAAGGAATAGATTGACTAGCTGGGGAAACTTGTGGAATTTTCCCTCTCATTCAAGAACTTCTCCACAAGGGAGTCTCTGCAACCTCCATAGTTTTATTTTTAATAGATTTCTTCAGTCTCTCTATAGTAGGAGTAGTTTCTACAGGAGTAGACTTCCTTTTCTTATTTTTTGAGATTGTAGGGTTTTGTGGTTCATTCGCAGGAACTGAAGTTTCTTCACCAAATTTTATTTTTCCTCTCTTCTGGGAAGAGGTAGGTACATTGCCCTCGGGAGTAGGAGAAGGTCTATTTTCCTCAATATTTTCAGGTTCTCCTTCTTGGGTGGTTGTTTCATTAGCTAGCTTGGAGGGTGTTGCACTATCATTAATAGGTTGTTCAATAGGTTCATCATGGGGTTGCAAAGTTTTAAATCGAACAAATTCTTCCCATGCCAAGGGAGACACATCTCTAAGGGATTTTTCAACTAAAAATTTAATTAGGGCATGGTGAGAAACAGAGTTTGTATTTCATTTCTAGGTTTCTTCGGTACTAATGCTTGGCATATTATACAAAAAATTTGGAATATTCACTTGAAAATTATGCCTGACATAGCTAAGCAATTTAAAATGGTGTGAATGAAAATGGAAAAACCTTCCCTCATAGGTGAGGTACCTTATAATGTGCATTTCTAGCTCATTGAATGGGGGAGGAAGTGACATGAGCTTGCAAGCCTGTTTATTTATCTCCAACAGGCGGTCTGAAGGAAGAGTTAACTGAGCTCGAGCTGACCTAGTATCATGTTCATTAGGATAATATTCCCCAATTGCAGACAGCCCGATCACTTTTGCAATGTGTTCCTCTATTTCCAAAACCATCAAACCCCATACATTTTCCTTTCCCTCCTCAAATGTGCTCATAAACTCTGTGGTTTCTTCCTAGTCAAATTATGTCAATTTTAGGAAATACCCAAGCCATCCATAAGCATTGAATCTCTAGAATGCTTCTACATTGATGAGCAGAATGATATGGACCAATGGATCATGGCGCATCAACTTCCCTCCCATTGTTCCAAATGCTTCCTTCAAATTCTGCTGCAATTTGTCAATTCACAATTTCCTATACTCTATAACTTCCCAATTTCTTAATCTTCTTTCTTTTTGAAACACCCTGAAATTAAGCTTCTAACTGCACTTAACACAATAGATTTCTTTGCAATCTCTATTTTTTAAAAGAGAAATAATGGCACTTTCAACAAGGAATTATAGCTTTAAGTGCAATTATTTTGCACATAACTTGATTATGTCTTTTAGGGTCACATCAAATCAGAAATCGGGGATATTTGGGAATTATGGTACGATACTTGTGCAAAAAATAAAAGGACTTAATGAAACAAGGCACAAGTATAGATTTGAACTGACAGACAATCTTGCGAAGAATAATAGGTACAACTAGTAGTGGCATGGAAAAATTAATACACTTCCCTACCTCCTATGAAATTAAGGCAAGTGTCCACACTTATCACACTTAGCATGGGCTAAGAAACTGGCATAATGTTGAATTATAGATATATCGCGGTATTAGATATAATTACTGAAATGTGTGTGCTAAAAGTGGAAAAATAGGAAAAAATTTACCTGTCATTTTGTTTCCATGTGCATTAAAAAAGTGGAGAGAATGGAATGAGTGTTGTAGAGGTATGTGTCAGGTGATGGAGCTCTTATTGAAAGAATAGAATTATGGAATATGTGATGACGTGGAGGATGTGTGGGTGGAAGGTAGAGAAGTGGAGTGGGTTGGAAAGAAGAATATAGAGAATGAATGGAAAATGAAAATTTATTATAAAATGAAGTGTTTACTATGAGCATACATGAAGGATCATTAGGTTGGAGCTGCATGAAGAAGGTTCACACCCTCTGTTCTAGGAAGTATTACATGTGCTTGAGAAGTTGTGTCTCTGAATTGTTGTAGGAATTCATCCTTGGTCTCGAGTTGATGGTATAGATGAAGTTGATTCCCATTGACCAATAGTTTGAAATAAACTAGATCAATTATTGTCAGCTGGACTGCTCCATTGTCGAAGACATCATATATTTAATATGGGCCTAACCATCTTGTCTATAATTTTCCTTGTGTTTCTTGAAATCTGGAATCAAATAGTAGTTCTCAAATACCTACTCAAACTTGTTTGTTCTTGATGTGGGAGTCATGTCATTTATTCATCTATTTTTGGACTATCTCTATGTTTTTCGATGCAAATTTTCTCATCTCATCCAAAGAGTTGAGATGTAGCAGATGGTCTCATTGTGCTGCAGGAAGATCAATGTTTAGCTTCAGTGTAGTACATAATCTTTTATTCTCAAACTCAATGGGCAACATGGATGTTTTCCCATATAGTAATTCAAATGGATTGAATCTTTTTGTTGTCTTCCCTATGGTTTTGTATTCCCAAACTGCTTCTAAAAGGAAGCTTCTCCAGTCATGGTGGTGGAGGTGAACTGATTTTGTAAGAATTGCTTCAATTTCTCTTTTGGTGACTTCTGCCTGACCATTGGCTTTTGGATGGTAGGGTCTAGAATTCCTGTGTTTGATGTTGTATTCTTTCATAAATGTTGTGATCAAGTTTGATGTGAATTTTGCTCCTTGATCAATTACGAGTTCTCTCAGCACACCATAATGAGTGAATATTTCTTCATACTGGAAATCTGCTACTTTACAATCACGTGCATGCTTCATTGCCTTCACTTTGACCCATTTTTTTAGATAGTATGTGCATACCATAATGTAGGATTTCCCATTAGATGGGGGGGTCTATAGGACCAATAAAATTCATGCCCCACTTATCAAATGGTGTGACAACCACTTGTGGATGTAAAGGCATTTCATCTGATTTTGTTGGACGGTCCATATGTTGGCATTTATCACATTTCTTGGCATAATTGGCTGCATCTTTGTGCAGTGTGGGCCACTAATAACCTATTTTTAAGATTTTCAAATTTTTTCTCTTAGCTACAAAGTGTCCTCCACAGGGCTCATCGTGAAAAGCATGGAGGATATCATATGTTTTATATTCATGTACAAACCTTCTCATGACTTGGCCTATACCAATATAGAACAATTTATTGTCAATCCAAGAAAATTGAAAACTTTTCTCAACGAGCATTCTTCTTTCCTTAGGAGAGAAATGTGTAGGCATATTTTGAACTGCAAGATAATTGGCTATTTCAGCATACCATGGGCTCTTGACCACAATATGGAACAAATTTTCATCAGGGAATGTATCATTTATCACAAAAGTATCAGTGTCATCATTCTGGAGTCTTGATAAATAATCAGCTACAACATTTACTTTCCCTAGCTTGTCAATTATTGTTATATCAAATTCCTGTAAGAGCAGCAACCATCTTGCTAGCCTGCCTGAAATGACAGGTTTGTTTATAAGATATTTTATTGTTGCATGGTTAGTATGAACAAAGATTGGATATCCTATTACATAATGGTGGAATTTATTCAAAGCATAGACTATTGCTAGTAATTCTTTTCAGTGATGGTATAATTTAACTCTGGCCCATGTAAAATTTTGCTGATATAATAAATAGCATTTTCAAGGTTATTAGATTTCTAGCCTAAGACAATACCTATTGCATAGTTAGAAGAATCTATATGTATATGGAATAGAAAAGACCAATTAGACCCCCTAAGTACTGGTGTTATTGTGAGAAGGGACTTGAGCTGTAGGAAAGAGTTCTCACAAGCTGGTGTCCATGTAAACTCGGCTTCCTTGGTAAGCAAGGTGTATAGTGGACTAGCTATTTGACTGAAATTTTGAATGAAGCTTCTATAATAACCAGCATGTCCTAACAAGGATCTAACATATTTTTTCTTAGTAGGTGTAGGCAATGTAAGAATTACCTCAATTTTTTCAAGGTCTACTTGGATGCCAGCTTCTGAGATGAAGTGTCCTAACACCAGTCCTTCTTGCATCAACATGAAAAATTTCTCATTGTTCAGGGACAGGTTGTGTTCTTTACATCCGATCAACACTTTTTCTAGGTTCTTCAAAGCTTCTTCAAAAGTAACACCAAATGTGGTGAAATCGTCCATATATATTTCCATGCAATCATTTGAATATCAAAAAATATGTTGATTACAACCCTTTGAAAAGTGGCTGGAGAATTACATAAACCAAAAGGTAACACAAAATATGTATATGTTCCCTAAGGATGTGTAAATATTGTATTTTACTGATCCTCTGGAACAATCCTAATCCAATTATATCTGTTGTATCCATCAAGAAAATAGAAGTACTTTTTACCAGCTAAAGTGTCTAAAACTTGATCAATGAATGGAAAGGTAAAATGATCTTTCTTTGTTGCATTTTTTAGTTCTCTATAATAAACACATATTCTCCATTTACCCCCTTCTTAGGGCCTATTACCAAATGTGAAACCCATTTTCTGTCCGAGATTGGATAAATAAAACTAGCATCCAGCAGCTTTTGCAGCTCAAACTTTACAATTTCTCTTAAGGTTGGGTTAATCCTTCTCTGAGGTTGGAGAAGTGGTAAACTGCCTTCATTGATATAAATTTTGTGTGTAAAAAGTTTTGGGCTCAAGCATGTCATTTCTCCATAGTCTCAAGAAAAATATTTTTCATATTTACAAAGGAGTTGAGTTAACAATGCTAATTGTTGTGATGGCAGATTATTGATAACATGAAGATTATGGCCAGGAGAGAGCTCCAAATTAGTTGTCAGCTCAAGCATGGATAATGAAGGTATTGGGATTGTATATATCTCATAGGGAAGTAATTGATGGATAATATCAGGTCCTACTAGGAAAGCACAGTCCTCATAGGTAGATAACTATAGAAAAGAACTTTCAAAAATGTCTTTTTCTATGACACAGTCATTGGTAAGGATACTTTGAATCACATCATCATATTCTTGCAATTTCAGGAATGATTGTCTATGTAAAATCATTAGTTGAGCAACAGATTTTAGCTCTTCTTCCTCATCTCCCAAATCTGGCCAAATAGGAGTACTCAAGTCTAGTTATGGTTGGGCAGGAGGATATAATGTTAATTTCTTGATTGCTTGGCCATTTGAGATTGTCATGTTACCTGATCTACAACTAATATTAGTATCAGTAGTGGCTAACCAAGGCCATCCAAGGATAACTGGATAACCAACAAAATTGACCTTGGGTGATAATATTAAGAAGTCGGTGAGATATCCAGGAATCCAATGTGACTACTATATCTTCTATTATGCCATCTGGGGGGACAGTTGAACTGTCTGAAAATTGCAAGACTATTGGAGTGGTCCTTAATCCCTCTATACTCAACCTATGCATGGTATCCTTAGTCATAGCATTTATAGTTTCTCCCAAATTTACTAGAGAAGTCTTCACAGACTGGCCATTAATTATAATATCAACAACTGGGATTCTAGGGTCAGAGTACTTTGGAATGATTATCTTTCCCAACATAATATCTGCAAGTTGACATATAACATGTAGTTTTTGGAGATCCATTTTCTTACGTCCAGGATTTTTGAGGCAGACTTCTTTAATGGCTTTCCCATAAAGAGGAAAATCTTTAATAGCTTGAAACAGTGGAATATGGATATGCATGTTTTTCAAATGGTCAAGGATATCAAATGATGCTTCTTCCTTGGGTATAGGTTTGTCCATACTAAGACTTTGAGGAAAAGGAGGATTAACTAAGGTGTTAACATTAGTTTGACTTGATATTACTAGCTGGTGGGACAGTATTTTGCAAAGTAGTTTCTGGAAGTGGCGCTAATGTTGTAGAAAGGGGTAGAACTTTTGTTATAATAGGAGGTTCTGGTGCAAGCAGGGTAGTACTAGATCTCAAGTGAATATCAATTATTTCTAATGCATAGGAAGGGTATTGTTGATCATCAGTAGCATACATTGGTTATTGTTGTTTCTTGTTGTTAGGATTGGGTTGTGGCTGAGAAGGTAATTATGTTGGCCTTGGAGTAGGACTTGTGGCTGCAAGAGGTGTCATTATTGTAGGTTGAGATACTGGAGGTGGTAAGGGTTGATAACTAGGATTTTGATTAGGCCATTATTGAGGTCCTCTCCACTAGTTATATGGTTTCCAATTCCCTTGTGGTGGCTATCATTGATTTTGAGGTTGTGGCCATTGGTTTTTCTTGAGGTTAAACCACTGGTTCTGCTAAGCATTAGCCCATGCATTATTCCAAGTAGGTTGGGAGTACTGAGAAGGGTTTTGAAAATTCTGGTTCTTCCATTGGTTATTATAAGGATTAGAAAATTGCAAAGGGTCCTAAGACATACCTTGTCTTGAGGCCCATAGCCGACATTGAGAAACAAAGAATACTTTCTCATCCTCTCCTTCTATTTTCATGTACTCAGTAGAAAGGTGTCGGTTCTCCAAATTTTCCACCAGTTTGCACCCATAATCTTTCTTTTTCTTGCAGCAGTGAGGATAGTATTCAGCTAGTTGTGCTTTGGCACTTGCATGCCTTTTTAGCATTCATTGTATCCATGCGTGTAGCAACATCATTTATAATATATTCTTGAAATTTGATAGTAGGTTCAAGATTTCCATCTTAGAAATTCCTGATCTATTCCCCTTAGCAAGTGTTGATCAAAATCCTCTGCCCTTCTTTATGGTTGATCTTGAATAATTGAGACAGATTTTCTTAGGATTATCCCAGGAAGATTGAGATATATCTCCTCCAGCCATAAGCTCTGGTGCTTCAAGGCAGTTGTCATTTACTCCTCTTAAGAAAATGATTTTTTATGAATCCTCATCTAGCATGGGTTGTGTATTCTTTTGCAAGTTGTACAAGAAGCGTGAAACGTAATCTATTGGAATAGTCCCAAGGGATAATTGAGAGGGGGGCGAATCAGTTATCAGCAAGTTAAATTATTTTCTCCAATTAATTACAGAATATCATAAGCACATACACATTTAAGATAACACAAAATAGAACACCTCAATTTTGGTTATGGGGAAACCAAACTAGGTAAAAACCCCAGTGGGAATTAGCACCCACAAAGAATTGTACTTGAGTATAATAATCCCTGTTAGAAGATCTTACAACCCTGTTAGGAATTGATCTTTACAGTGACCCGGTTAAGGGTCAAACCCTGTTAGGAGTCTTTTACAAATAACCCTGTTAGGGGTGAGGACTCACTGTCCAAAAGCTCACTGCTTAATATGGTGAAGGATGCAACCTTCAATAAAATAGATATACACTATATCTGAAAATGAACTATTTAAGTAGACCTACTATCTTTATCAGTTCCAATGTATTTTTTTTCTTTCACTGCTTCTTCACATAGATCTTTGTTTGATGAATGAAATGACTTTACTATCCCAAAACAATCAGCATTTTGTTTTGTCATTTTTTTATCTCTTTTCTTATCGCTCACACTTAGCATTTAAAAAATGAACTGCTATATGTATCTTCTCCAAAAGATATGATCTTTGTTGTCTTTAGGAATCCCTTCAATGCTTCTCTTGTTAGCCAAACCAAGCACGCAACATAATTAGAACCGTGCAACTCAAACTGAATAGATGCATCGCTTCACCTAGTCGACTCTACCAAAATTACTCAAATGTCATGCTTCGGATGAAACATGATTAGCACCTTTGCTTAATTAACTTAGACTCATAACTAAACATGAATTCAAAGACACATATCCCATAGATAGATGCAAAAAAATAATCAATGAAATTGTTGTCAGCTTTCTGAAAAATAGTCTTCTAAAACTATGGCTGGTAAACAGACTAACATAACTCAACTGTTACTAAACATCTAAATTTGTGTGTATGTACATGGTATATTAACTATGTTTGAAACATAAAAACAACCGTGTAAGGCTCTGACATATCCATACTAAAAAGTGAATACAATTCACTATTGTATACTATATGTTGTCATCAATGACAAACATATAGTCAACTATTTGCACAGAAGAAAATCTCCAACATTCTCCACTTTTGACATTCATGGAAACATATGATATGAAAAACACCATCAACCCAAAGTATCCTCCTTTTTACAATCTTCTCAATATCCTCATCAAAGGTTTCTCTTTACTACTGTAGCTCTTCTGACTGTGTTTTTATTTTCATGATTGTATACTCCCCCTAAGTATATGCTCCCCCTTACTATATACTCCCCCTTTGACATCAATTGAAAAGGGTGCTGAATACCATTAAGCATAGGTACTACTCCAGAAGTAGAGTAGTCAGCCATTCATTAGTCACCAAGGATGGATGTTCTTGCTGCAAATTCTAATCACACTTAGGAAAGGGAATTACTCCCATCTTCTCCCTGAGATACTCAATAGTATCTTTTGATAAAGGCTTTGTAAAAATATCTACTAACTGTTCTTTAGTTCTCACATAATCCAACTTTGCTTCTTTGTCTACAACTTTCTCTCTTAGAAAATGATATTTTATTTCAATTTGTTTTGTCTTTGCATGCATCACAGGGTTCTTTGACATATTGATAGTGTTGGTGTTGTCATAGTGAATAACAATAGGATAATCAATCTGAATTCCAAAGTCTTTTATCATCTGCTTGATCCAAACAATTGTAGAACAATTCAATGATGCTACTACATATTCTGCCTCAGCTATTGAATGAGAAATATAATTTTTCTTCTTGCTTGTCCAAGTGACCAATCTATCTCCAAGGAATACTGCTCCTCTTGAGGTACTCTTTCTGCCATCAACACAACCTGCCCAATCAGCATCAGTATACACATGAAGTTATACATTTCCTGAGCTAGGATACCATAAACCATAGTCTATAGTTCCCTTTAAGTATCTGAATATTCTTTTTATTGCCATTAAGTGATTTTGTTTAGGTTTAGCTGCAAATCTTCCAACAATGCCAACTACATTACAAATATCAGGTCTAGATTGAGTGAGATATATGAGTTTTCCAATCATAGATTTGTATAGTTTCTTGTCAACTATTGTGGAATCATCATCTTTGGAAAGCTTGCTTCATGTTATCATGGGGGTGCTTACTAGCTTACAATCTTCCATCTTGAAAGTCTTTAATATCTCCTTCACATATTTAGATGGATTTATGAATATGCCTTTGTCTGTTTTTTTTACATTTAATACCAAAAAATATTTGATAGGTCCAATCATGCTCATTTCAAACTCGCTCTGCATTTCTTTAGCAAAATCTGCACTAAGCTTTTCATTACCTCCAAAAATAATGTCATCAACAAAGATAGCAACAATTAGTAGTCCATCAGGTGTCTCTCTTATGAATAAGTTGCAATATGTTTCTCCCTTTTTGAATCCAATCTTTGTCAAGTAACCATCAAGTCTCTCATATCATGCTCTTGGGGCATGTTTAAGTCCATAGAGGGCTTTCTTTAGTCTACATACCATGTTTGGTTTGTTTGAAAGTTTGAATCCTTCAGGCTGCTCTATGTAGACTTCTTCCTTCAAGTCACCATTTAGGAAAGCTGACTTAACATCCATCTGATATAATTTGAAGTTCTTGAATGTTGCATAGGCTAAAAATAACTTAATAGCTTCTAGTCTACTCATAGGGGCAAATGTATCAGAATAGTCAATTCCTTCTCTTTGCACATATCCTTTACATACCAATCTTGCTTTATTTCTTATCATTGTTTTGTATTCATTCATTTTGTTTCTGAATATCCACTTAGTTCCAATCACCTTCTTGTCACAAGGTCTATGGACCAATTCCCATGTGTCATTTTTCATTATTTGATCTAGTTCTTCTTGCATTGCACTTTTCCAATCTGAATCATTGCACGCATCTTCAACACTTAAGGGTTCAATCTATTTAAGTAAGCATATCTCTTCATCAATGGTTGAACCTTTTGCTCTGGATCTTGTCAGAACTTTACTACTCTAATCTCCAATGATATCTTATTTTGAGTGGTATTTAGATGTGTATTTTGAGGTTTTAGGTGTGACACTCTCATCTGTAATATGTGATTCTTCTTGACTTGGTTCAGGGTTATTGCATGATACATCAATACAGTCAAACATTTCCTCAATAATTGTATCCTTATTGATTGGTCTAGGTTCATCTTCAATCATAGGTGCATATCCATAATATCTCTCTTGAATCATGAACTTCTCATCAATCTTCACATGTGCACTCTCAATGATTTTCTTCAACCTTAAATTGAAACATCTGTAAGCTTTTCTCTTAGTAGAGTAACCAAGAAAAATACCTTCATCGCTTCTAGCATCAAATTTTCCAACACTGTCATCTCTCTTGATGTAGCACTTGCTTCCAAAGATTCTAAAGTATTTTACTGTAGGTACATTACCAAACCAAAGTTCATAAGGTGTTTTGTTTGCGTCTGGTCTTAGTTGAATTCTATTGATAGTATAAACAGTTGTATTGACTCTATCTCTCTAATAGGTGTGTAAAACTTTTCCTTCAATCATGATAGTGTGCGCTGTGTCAAGTATTATCTTGTTCCTTCTTTCTACAATTCCATTTTGTTGAGGGGTTCTGGGAGCACTTAGTTCTCTTTTGATCCCATGTTCTTTGTAGTACTCAAGAAACTTGTCAGAGGTGAATTCTCCTCCTCTATCAGATCCCAAACACTTTATCTTTAATCCAGACTCATTTTCAAATTTAGCTTTAAATATTTTGAACTTCTCAAAGGCTTCAGATTTTTCTTTTAAGACCGCAACCCGCATCATCCTAGAGAAATCATGAAAAAACAAAATAAAATACATTTCACCATAGTATGATCTTGTTTGAGTAGGTCCACATAATTCTGTATGTATTATATCTAGTTTGTTCTCAGTAGATTTTTTTTTCTTCTGAATGAGGTCCTCACATGCTTTCCCATCACACATTCCCTGCACATAGTATCAAATGGTCTTGCAATACTAGGAAGGTCTCTTACTGCTTTAACATTACTTATCTTCACTATGTTGTCAAAATTGATATGAAAGTCTTTTGTGCCAAAGCCAACTTTCATCCACTTTTGCAACAAAACAACTTACTTTGGAGTTAAGCTGAAAAACATTACCTTTGGTCTTTGAGCCTGATGCAATCATGTCTCCTTATTTGTTGTTAATAATGCATCTATTTTTTTTGAATTCCAACTGATATCCTTTATCTAACAACTGTCCAACACTTAGTATGTCATGATGCAAACCATCAACATAGAGAACATTATTTGTCTTGTTCTTTCCATCTAAAGTGATAGATCCTCTGCCTATGATAGGTTAAGGAGTGTTATCTCAAAATCTAACCATGCCAAATTTGTACTTGTCTAGATGTACAAATCTATCTTTGTCACCTATCATGTGATGTGAACACCTATTTTCTATGATCCAATCTGTTTTGATGTCTTCTTGTGAAACTAAGGCCAACTCTTGTGCTTTCTTTTCATCTTCAATTTATATTGTTTCAATAATTTTTTCATTACCTTTAATTGCAACAATTCCAATTTCATCTTCTCCTAAATCATCATTAGTTACACCATCTTTAGCATGATATCATTCCTTAGTATATTTGGGTTTGTAATCTGATCTATACTTCTTGACTGTTGTAGGACACTTGGATGCAAAGTGACAAACTTTGTTGCATGAGAAACATTTGAATGGTAGTTGTCCTTAATATTTTCCTTTACCTTTTATTTCCTTCTTAGAAATCATAGAAATGATTTCTTCTAGTTCTGTATCAACTTCTTCTTTCTCATTATTACTGGAAATTCTCAAGGATTTCTTTCCATGGACTAAGGCTTTGAAATTTGTTTCCATTTTAGGTTCTGTCTTCAATCTTGATATCTCAAATGCTGATATTTTTCTAATCAAGGTTTTTCTTTTGAAGTCCTTTGAGAACTTCATGGTGTCATCCAAGATGTTTATCTTTCTTTCATAATCTAATGTCAATGTGGTCATTAATTTTTCCATTATATCATCTTCTGAAATTTCTCCACCATTGTTTCTGATTCCTGAGACTGCTTCATTAATCCTCTGATTGTAAGCTCTGATGTTTTCTTCGGGTAGCATCTCTAAATTGTTGTATCTTTTCTTCCATATCTTTCTGCACACATTCTTGGCTTGGATGTCTCCTTCAAACATGTCTTCTAGGTATTTCCAAATTGAATATGCTTTGTATGCCTTCTTGATCTCAGAAAACTCACTGTCAGATAGGGCACTGATTAGGGCTTCTTTGGAAATTGCATTTTGGGTGAATAATTCCTTTTATTTATTAGTAGAGTCTTCTTCTGCAAGGTATTTCAAGGTGGGAACATCAATTGCATGAGTAGAAATCTCATATATCTTAAAACCAATGCACTGAAGATGTGTTATCATTTTGTTCTTCCAATCAAGATAATTCTCTCCATCAAACTTAGGACTCTCTTTCCTGAAGTACGCCATCTGATCTACCTTAAGTTGTTTAGGATTTTCTCTCCAAGGCACTTGGCTCTGATACCAATTGTTGGAATAGTCCCAAGGGATAAATGAGAGTGGGGTGAATCAGTTATTAGCAAGTTAAATTATTTTCTCCAATTAATTATAGAATATCATAAGCACATACACATTTAAGATAACACAAAATAGAACACCTCAATTTTGGTTACGGGGAAACCAAACTAGGTAGAAAACCCCGGTGGGAATTAGCACCCACAAAGAATATACTTGATTATATTAATCCATGTTAGAAGATCTTACAACCCTATTAGGAGTTGATCTTTACAATGTAATAAGTACAGTGACCTAGTTAAGGGTCAGACCCTGTTAGGAGTCTTTTACAAATAACCCTGTTAGGGGTGAGGACTCACTGTCCAAAAGCTCAGTGCTTAATATGGTGAAGGCTGCAACCTTCAGTAAAATAGATATACACTATATCTAAAAATGAACTATTTAATTAGACCTACTGTCTTTATCAATTCCAATGTATTGTTTTGCTTTCACTGCTTCTTCACATAGATCTTTGTCTAATGAATGAAATGACTTTACTATCCCAAAAAAATCAACATTCTATTTTGTCCTTTTTCTATCTCTTTTCTTATCATTCACACTTAGCATTTACAAAATGAACTGCTATATGTATCTTCTCCAAAAGATATGATCTTTGTCAGCTTTAGGAATCCCTTCAATGCTTCTCTTGTCAGCCAAACTAAGCACGCAACATAATTAGAACCGTGCAACTCAAACTAAATAGTTGCATCGCTTCACATAGTCGGCTCCACCAAAATTACTCAAACGTCATGCTTCGGATGAAACATGATTAGAACCTTTGGTTAATTCACTTAGAATCATAACTAAACATGAATCTGAACATGCATATCCCATAGATAGACGCAACTGAATAATCAATGAAATTGTTGTTGGCTTTCTGAAAATAGTCTTCTAAAACTGTGGCTGGTAAACAGACTAACATAACTCAACTGTTATTGAACATCTAAATCTGCATGTATGTACATGGTATAGTAACTATGTCTGAAACATAAAAACAACCACGCAAGGCTCCCACATATCCGTACTAAAAAGTGAATATAGTTCACTGTTGTATACTATATGTTGTCATCAATGACAACCATACAGTCAACTATTTGCACAGAAAAAAATATCCAACATAATCTTCTAGGGTTTCATCTTCCTTCTGTGACATTAGAAAAATATCATCTCCTCTCAAGTCACCCCTTTACAATACTCTTTGTATTTTTGCAGAAATAGAGTCTGCATCTTATTCCAACTAGTTGTTGCATCAACCAAAATCCCATAAACCATCTTAAAGCTGACTCCTTCAATGTTGTTGGAAACAACTTGAGTTTGTGGCCATCTGTGTTGTAGTCAAAGCTTTGACAAAGAATGTCAAACTCAAACAAAAAGGTGTCAGGGTCTTCATTTATTAGGCCATAGAACTTTATAAATGCAGCAGTGGGTATGTTTTTGAGGTTAGCATTATTGATAAGACTAGGAATAGTAATGGAAAGGTAGGTTTTCCATTACTAGAGGTACTTGGGAATGAAGCTTCTGCTAGAAATGAAGATTAGCCAAACGATTATACACAACATATGCACTTGGGGCAGAATTGTCAAGGAAACTAGCCAAAATTTCAGCAAAAGGTCGAATGTCAACTGGATCAAAAGGATCTTCTTCAGATGAAGGTTCTCCAGGAAATTTAGGACTTGCCTCAACAAAAGGTAATTCAACTTCTTCAAATTCTTCATTCAGATTAACAGATTCTCTTGGAAGGAATCTTCCATGGTCATCTTGTCCTCTTCCTCTTTGATGCATGCAAGTAATTATGTAAACTTGTGAAGCAAGTTCAGGACTGCAAACTACTATCTAGGGATCAGGAAACTATCTAAAAAATAGAAAATGAATCAATAAGGTTCTCATCTTGACACCATCCCTGGCAACAGCACCAAAAATGAACAGCACCACAATAGGTAATAATAATCATGCCAAAGCTTCTCCTAGGAATAGTGTACTCAAACTAATTATTATTTTCCTATCATGATGTGCATTTGAATTATCAACCCGGAGATGTATACCTAAAATGGGACAGCATAATTTGTGCACTAAGTCTCTCAAAGAGTCATATCACTTAAGCTGCAGGAAGGATAAATACATGAAAGAGACTTACACTATTGTTGTAGGAAAGTAAAAGCACACAACTAATTAATGAAATTAATGCTGAAAACTATAAGCTCAACTTTAACCTATTCTATCAACCCAAATAATTCACTATAATTATCCATGTAGGTGTTGTAGGAACATACATGAGTTATAATGTTGCAGGAGGAAACTGTAACCACCTAATTTCGGTCTGTCGCAACTATAGACCCTATTTTCCCTAAGTGTGATCATACCCTCGAGTTATGTCCAAACAACCCTGTTACTATTTGGCATAATTCTTTTAATCAATTTAATGTCCTAGGTGTTTTTTATCACTTATTTATATTATCTACTATAGCCATACAATTTAAATCAATATCGACCAATCAGATCAAATCTAAATCAAACATGGCTATCGTATTTAATTATAATGGAATTAAATAAATCTTTGAATCAAGGTATCACTTGCAATCCAACCCATTCCCCTAGCCTATTAATTTAATTAAAATGGCTATAGTCCCTTAATTATTAAAAAGCAATTTATTTGTTTTAATAATTAAATCCTTTATTCCTAAATGAATTAAATAAGTTTATCTCATTTATTAATATTCCCTTAAACCCTAACCTAACCCATCTCAACCACCTCTACCCTAGGTTCTAACCCTAACCTAACTCATCTCAACCACTTCTACCCTGGGTTCTAACCTTTCTCAACCCATTCACCCATGCTAATCTAATCTTAATCCTAAAATTCTCTCTAAAA
>MU224024.1:824391-836027 GCA_018584345.1 Thuja plicata | reverse complement strand
GGCTCTTACATATGCATTTATTGGGCCTCCAAGTTCATAAATGAACCTTGTCCCCCCCTCTCTCTCCCATTCTTCTATAAATAGAAGCCTGTTTTGAGAGCAAATAAGCCTTCTTGGGAGATCAAATTTGCATTGTTATGCTGCCATTTTCATGCTAGGATTATAAGCTATTTCATTTCAATACTAATTGTTAGTGTTATTTCATCTTTCATAGTTCATATGCATGTTTGTTCCATCATTTAGTTTGCTTTCAACTAAATCCTTCATACTAGGTTGTATTGGTCACTGTTTCATCAACATATTCTGAGGGCTGATATGTTGGTGGTCCTAATTTAGAAGGCAATAGATCGGTTTTAGAGGGTTTCATGTGTTCTTCATGTTTTCACTAACCCCATATTGCTAATATAAGGATCTATTGATTGTTTGTGTACATTCCGACAGGTACCCATTTACACACGAATAGAAACAGTAAATTCTACTTGAAATATTTTAAATTTTGAAAGTAACCTAACCTGGTCTACTCTAATCCACCTTCCAAGTGGGCCCCCTTGGTTAGATTATGCTAAATACTAACATAGAATATAACTCAAAATCACTCCTTCATTATATTTCCAAAAAAACTGATTACATCATTGTAAAACAATGCATGAAACTAAAAGAGTTACTTTTCTTTTGATTGCAACAATGGTATCATCAAAAAAACTAACTACAATCTAACAATCATATCCCTTTATATAGAGGATTGATATCTATTTTTAAAAAATATATAAGGTCTGACTGATTCACGCCATGAAGAAAGGAGAATGTAATAGCCCACGACAAAATATCATAAAGAATGGATAACTGCTTCAATAGAGTTTTGATCACAGAGAAAATATAGCATAGTTGTATTCCTATATTCCCTGAAATGATAGTTCCTTCAATTTAGTAGGCATGTCCCGTAATGTTATAAAGGTTCTCCTCATCGCAAGTGGGACTTCATTATTTCCTCATCAATGTTGTTGAGCCACTCTCAAGCCACCCCACTTTCTTGTCAGATTAGTAGCACATGCATATACATTCAAGTCAAGTATTCAACTTAATCCAAATGTTAGGACATACATTCAAATAATTATATGAAATACTGCGGCATATATTTAATATTTAGAAAAGTATGTCACTACTATCTACCCATAGGTCTTGGTGGTTCTGACTATACTTATAGCATGATCATAATTTCAAATACTTAAAAATTTCACAAGTGTTTTGGAAAAGTCTTAAAACAAAGTATAAAATCAATATAAAATAGAGAAATTATTTCCCCATCACAAAGCAGTGTCTAAGGCTACTTTATGATTTGGAAAAATGTGAAGCAAATCATAGATGGAAATTTGTGTTGAGATCTTCTTCAGATGGTCTAATAGGTTATAGTAACCTGATGTCGGGGTGGACAACTTATTTTGTACTATATCTTTTGACAAGGCTCCTTGTACTTTGGTCTTAGAGCGGGGGATAGCAAAAACACAATTGGTGTCTTAACCTTGGATAGTAATGGTGTTTATGGTCAGATTGGTATCTAGTATGGGATAAGTGAAGTTTTCTTTATTGTCATGTCTAGATGTGGAGGCCTTACCTTTTCTATGATCCATCAGTGGCTTTGTGAAGATTTTGTGATCTTGATTGGTGGTACCTAAGCTTTCAATAACTTCTATTTTACTATGGTCAAGGAAACCTTGGATAATGTACTTCAATTATATTTAATTGGTTTTCTTATATCCCTTAGTTCTGTGATAATCACAAAATTCATTGTCGTTCCACCATGTTGGTTTTCTAGGACCTTCATAATGTCTCATTTCAGGTTAAGTGACTGAACGAGATTTTAGTAGTTTCTCAAGAGGTTCTACAAGAGGCATAAATTCTTGAGGGATGTTCTTTCTTGTAGTAATTTCTTGGTATGTCTAATGAACTACTTATTTTTTCATGTCATCATTGTTAACCCTCTGAACAATATGTGGTGATTGGGTTTGTTGGGCTAGTGTTGGTGGTTCTTTTATGCACATGACTAGTTGGGCTACCTTAGCCTCAACAATGCCATCATTTGTCACATTTTTGTTCTTGGACTAGTATTTGGATTTGTCATAAGGTATTGAATTATTGGTCTATTTCTTGATGACTCCCTTTAAGGTGAGGGGTCTTTATATCTTTATCCCTTGCTTGGCTAGCTCTTCAATGGTCTTGATTCACTGGGATTTTAATTCACACATCATGTCTAGTTGACAATTTTTAATGAACATGTAGATTTTCTCTTTCATGGGTACATGTAAAAATGTCTTGGAGGAAACATCTCTCTAATGTTGTAAGAATGAGGAAAATTTCTCACTGCTCTTATGCTTGGTAGTGCAGAGATCCATTAATGTTATTTCCATGATGATACTACGTGAATAGTGGGATATGAAATTTTTAGATATTTCATTCTAGGATCATATCCCAGGAGGAAATCTAGAGAACCACTCCATGGCTGACCCACCAAGACTACCTCGAAAAATTATCATTAGGTAGGTGTTTTCGTATGCCACTTTTATGCAGGCCATGAAAAATTCTTGTATATGGTCTCTGGGATCACCCCTTTCCTTGTATTTTTCAAACTTAGGCATCTCAAAATTGCATGGAAAGGGTGGCATGTAAAAATGTCTTATCAAATGGATAAGGAAAAAGGTTAGTTGTAGTGTAAGACCTTTTAGGAGTGCTTGTCTAAAAGTTAATGACTTGTTACTGGAGCATTTAGAGTTGTTGAGAAAAGGCTTCAGTGGGTTTCAATGTAGATGACATCACATTGGGATCAAAAAATTAGTTTCCAATATTATAGGATGGTGTTTGGTTATAGGAGGTCCCATAGCTCATGTTCATGAATGTCATAGGCACATGTGGTGGAATGTACTGAGACTGTGGAGCATATTGAGGTTGTAGAACATGTGAAGGTTATGGAAAATACTAAGGTTATAGAATATAATGAGGTGATGGGATGTACGAAGGCTAGTGAGTATGCTAGAGTGGTGGAATTTTTTGTGGTTGTTGAGTATGTTGGTGTGTTGGAATGTATGGAGGTTGTTGAGTATGCTAGAGTGGTGGAATGTACAGAGGTTGTGGAATATGTTGGGTTGGTTTTGTAGGGTTGGAAGTGTTGGGCCTAGTTACTACATTTTGTTTCAAAAAGACAAATATAATCCTCAAATAATAGGGATTGACAAGAGGTTTTTGTTGAGGTACCTCTTGATTGATTTGGGGGATTCTTGAATTGGAAGGAATGCCTATTAGGAGACTATTGGTAGGTTTTTTGGGGGGTCACCCTTAGTTGATCGCGTTCCTTGTTTGAAGGATAGTGGGGTTGTGACCTTGGGGATCCATATTGGATTTACTCGCTGGATGGGTTGAGGACATTATAGAAGGTATTGTTGTGGTGATAGGTGTACTAGATGTGGGTGGAAAAATGGAAAAGAGAGGATTGTTGTATTGGGTCCCTAGTGTAGTGGAAGATGTGATTACTTAGGATATGCATTGAGTGGTGTTTATATAAGGTAGGGTGGAAGTGATTAGAATAGGTGTAGTGGAAGCAAGCCAAGATGATGATATGGGTGTAGCCTCTACAATGGAAGAAGCGTTGAATTTAGCGGGTAGTTTGGCACTATTCTATGCAAGTATTTTGAAGTATGTATCTATGGGATATAAGAAATGGTATGATGGATTTAATGTGGATGTTGTTAAATTTTAAATTAGAATGTTTAATAAAATGTGTGGGGAAGATAAGATGTTCCTTTTAACCTCAAATACACAAAGGAAGGATCCAAATTGATTAACCCCAAAGGAAGGATCAATGCATAAATGAATCAATCTATTGGAAATGAGAGCAAAGAGGAAGACCTTAGATTCCATTTAAATAATGTGTGATAGATTTAGAAAGATCAAATAACTTTAATTGAAATGAATAGGATAAAATTAATAACCTCAAAATGTTACAAATCTAAAGAATCTTGTTTTCAGGGATTTGCACTAAGTTTCTAGAAAATCTGCAATCGGATCTGGAATAGAAATGCAGAAACAGACATAACCCAGAAATATTTTTTTGATCTTACATAGTTCCAATTTTGACCCTCAAGTCAATGTCACCATTGACCTAAAAATTTTGATTCTGACCTAGGGAAGAATTGACCTCCGATTTTGACCTAGGGCAGAATTGACCTCCGATTCTAACCTAAAAATATCTAACAGAAAATCTATTTCTATATCCTGATAGTTGGCCGAAAAGGGTATCTGAATCTGCACTCCAACTCGATGTTTTGAACACGTCCCTACAAGAAAAATGGTTTGTTTTTTTAGGGGAGGGATTCACCTTGGTCAAACCCCAGTTTTGGAATTAACCTCAAAGTATAATTGAAATAGCATAAATAAAACAAAGTAAATGAACAAATTCACCTTGCTTGTATGGAAACCCTTGTGGTGGATTCAAATCTATGGATCCACAAGTATGTATGCACCAAATGGATGTAGAATGTAGAATGTAGAATGTAGGATGTAGGATGTCTCAAATCAATTGCTTGTAAATATTTAACACCAATTTTGAATGGATCTTGGAGTAGGAGGAGGCTTGGAGGAATGTGGATGAATAAATCTTCAACAAGAGGGCTCCATAGAGCTTGAATCCTTCAATGGCTACCAATGGATCTCCTTGATGAATTGAGTGCTTGAGAAGTGCTTGAATGCTTCAATGGATATTTGGTTTGTTTCAAATCTTGCTCCTTCACTTTTAGATTTTACTTCTTAAGTCTTTAATAGTTAATGATCATGGTTAGAGAAAATGAGAAAAGAAAGCTTCCTTATATATGAATCTAGGGCACAATCTTCTAGAGAGGCCTACATAGGAGAATTAGATTCCAATTAGACCTATACCCCTAGAACAGGACTTATATTAAATATAATTTAAGAATTGTTGCTCCGAAGACTAAAATAGCCGACTCATAAGCGAGAATTAATTCTTTCCAAAGCCCGACATCGAGAAACCCTGGAAACCTGAAATCTAGACCTTGGGTTAAAAAAAGGTTGATTCTAACTTAGGTCAAGGTTGAGGTTGACCTTAACCCAAAAAGGTCAATTTTGACCCTTAGGTCAAAAAACCCAGTTTGTAGTTTAGGGTGTCAAAAATAGGATTGAGAAAAGTGGGAAATGGGGAAGAACAGGGGAAAAATCTAGATCCAAGTCAGAGACCCATTCAAGGTGCTTGACATGACCCCAACCCACTTACTTGAAAGGCTAAACCAGTATACAATGGAAGTACTTCCATTTTCCAACTATACAATATCTTAGTAAGTTTCTAATAGGGATCCCACAATAGTCATTACCCCAAAGTTTACTAAGGCATCATTAAATTTTTCACTATTATTGTATTTAGCGTTAAAATTCTCAAATGAGAACTCATCTTCTGGTGGAGAGATAGGAAGTAACTTGGGATATCAACCTATTTTTTCTCGTGACGTTGGATGGTCTCTAAATTGTTGAAATCTAGTCTTATGGTCCTCTGAATAGGAAACTCAAGCTCACTATTGGGATCATGTCTGGGTTTTGTGTTGGCATCCATTTTTATTTTTCTATTTTGGGATCTTGTGAATGACATATGCAAAGGATAAATGCAACTTAGAAAAGATGACAACAACTAGACTCTATTTTTTGGGATTTTTTTGGGATTTGGAAATGCAATGACAATAAGGGAAACTAATTTTTCTAGATTTTTTGATTTTGGGATGCCAATATAACCTATGAATAAAATCCTAGAATGATGCCTAAGGTGTAGGTAATATTCCCTAAGATAAATTCTATAAACTTTGAAGGAAAATCCTCTAAAGAAAGACCTAAATGATTCTATGGACTATCTTCACTTCAAAAGGGTAGGACAAAAATGACTGATACTAGCAATGATGTTTGTTTAAGACAAGTGTTAACCAAAATTATAGGTGCTTAATCCAAGGATAGATATGGTAATTGGAATTTTATGAAGCCTAGATAATATGCAAGACCACTACTGGAATGTCCTAAGAAAATGCACCCTCTAATTTGCAAAAAAAGACTTTGAAAGGCGGAAAACTTAACCTTTAGGATATGAAAGCTAGTGTTTAGATATAATTTGAATTTTTTGGACTATAATGATGACTATACAAGAATTAATTGACTATGCAAGGTTCTAAGCTAGGGATGATGCTAAAATGTTGGATGTAAGCCTCTAATATGCAAGGGTATACCGATCACCAAATTTTAAGATAAGAGCCAAGTTGAACATTTAGGTCTTGTGTTGATGGATCTGTTTTCTTTGTGTAGGACATTGTTGTAGGACCAATTTTGGAGATGTGTACAAACTCAAAAATCACACACTCAGTATAGCTACATGATTGACTCAAAAAAGAAATGATTAGTGTATGTTCAACAACTTTTTCAAGCTGCAAGTTTTCACACGGTCAATCACAATGGAAAACAAAAATAGTCAAATTAATCTATGGTCTAATTGCCTTCAAATGTTATGTTATAGGCCCATTTTATAGATGTATGTCATCTCACACAACCATTGTCACACTAATAGGATGCAAAGATCCACATTGTAGGTGCTTGTGTTTTTTCCTTTTCCAGGTATTGTTGTCATGCTAATGAAGATCTCTTTCACTAACAGAATAATGTGGGACACATATGATGGGAATATTGGGGGGATATTCTATGACCCCTTACACTATAATAATACACTTGATTTGGAGGTGAACCGGGTGGTCTCTAATTAACAGGTTTGTAGTCAGATCTATCATATCTCCCCAATCGGTTTGTACATGTGTGAGACACTTAAGTATTTAGTGGACCACAACAGCTCCTTAGACATGTAGACCCAATCCAAACTATCATCTACACACCTTTCCTAAGATTGGTTAGTTATAAGACAATTCTGGGGTTTTCCCCACATCTTATTTATATGTTGGCCAAAAGGATTTATCAGTTTGAGGTCATCCTCTGAGGAATACGTTCATTCCCCAGACATTCCTCTCTAAAAAAATAAAAAGTTTTTTAATCAAACAGAATGTGAAATAGTACCAAAGACTTAAAATACATAATTAATCAAATTAAGCACCAAAAATCTAAATATTTGTTAACCTAAATCATCCATACAAGCATGTGGGTTCATTTTTAAGAACTTAACCAAATGAGGGTATGATTGTTCAATTTTATGCGCCAAATCTAGATGTACTTTTCTTTGTTCGATCCTTAACCAAACATCAATTTTAAGCACCAAATCAGAAGATGATATTGTGATGTTTGAGCTATAAAGAAATTGTTAGTACCAAAAACCCTAGCAATTAGTTTTGATAATTCACAAGCGTTCTAGTGTTGATATAATGACAATTAAATTTCTCATCAATTCCTCTTACCTTGTACAAATAAGCGTGTATAATACCTTCATACCTAATTTCTACTTCAAGTGCCTCAATTCTCAATCTGTGTGTTGGCCCTTTATTTTATTTAATCTCTCATTATATTTTTCGCTACTCAATGGGCTCCTAAATTTTAACATTTTAATGTTTTGGGGGTCCATTGCGTATTTTCATTATCATAAGTGTGCAATTTACATATCAGAGAAATAAAAATAATAAAAAGGAATTATTTTATTTCATCAGGAAACTATGGTGTTTTAGGTCTGTAAGTGTAGCATTTCAAATCTGTAATTGTGGAGAATTAAATAATCAACTGCATCACTTTATCAGCAATTGCATTGAATTAATTTAGTAAATATATCAAATGAATCTGCAAACTATTATCAAAATAGAAAGCACAGACAGAGTAATAATAGCACTTTGGTAATAAAAATTAGTATACCTATGGTAAATACCTTGATATTATAAATAGAGATTATGATCAAATGATCATAAATCACAACCAAAATCCCAATGAATAAAACGAAAAGAAAAATAACACAAATTGTCTAAAAAAATATCACATTAATCAATAGCAAGCAAGTGTGTTGCATGAATCAAGTAAGTATAGCGTTTGATATCTCTAAGTGTGTTTCTTTTGACCTCTAAGTGCAATGAACATGAGGGGTAATTGTGTCATTATTCTTTCAAGTGTTTCTATTTAAGGTTGTAAGTGTGATGAATGAGAGTGTGTCTACGTAAAATTAAATCTGTAACTACACAAAAATAAAGAAAAATCAGATTTTGAAGCTATGTGCTTCACATTGGGTTCACTAGTTGTAATTGAGGTAATAAGGATCTATAGAAACCTACAATACCATCAAAATCTCAACCACAAAGAGATATATTAGGAAGATAGTATTCCCAATATTGAAAGAGGAAGAAAATAAACAACTTGCATAATTATCAAATCATAATGAAATAAATCAAAATATATGAACATGCAAACCAAAAGTCCTCCTTCATTGTTATCCTTCCCTATGCAATGTGGGCTCTAAAACTGAGTGCTCTATGTGTCATCATAAGAATTAAAAGTGATTGTGGTTAAAAATTTGATAGAATTGGCTCTCTATTTATAAGATTTTTAAGGTTCCAATAAAGATTCCATGATTGGTAGGTTGATTGGTTGTGATTGAAGAGTTAAACTCAAAGTGAGTGGGAGTTGAAGTCAACTAATTGCATGTTGATAGAATAGATGGATCTGTTAAGCAGATATATTAAAGACTTGAATAATTTGATTTAAGACTTTGGCTTATGAGGTGGAGTAGAAGATGACATAGATTAAATAGATAACCGATTTTATTGATCAATTAGGAGAGAGAACTATGGAGTTAACTAAAACTCTTAATTGGGAGGATAGATATGATTAAATAAATAAATGAATTTATTTATTTATACATGTGAGGAATATAAATAAATAATTTAATCTTTATTTAAATTATAATAGGAAAAATTAGTTAATTACATAAATATTATTTATTTAATTATTAGAGGAAAATTGCCTTTTGTATAGGCAATCGGTCGAAGCCTTTTTATATTTATATTAATTTTTAAATAATTGTTTTTTACAACCCCATTCAAAGAGGGCACCGAGGGAAAAGAATGGGGTCAAGAAAAACCCTCAGTATGGCCCAGGACTTAAGAGTCCAAAAAGATATTACAATACCTGTAATGAGTACCAAAATTACAGATGATGAGGGCAATGGCCACTCATATACAAATATCAAAAGTGTTTATTTTTTATAAGGGATATACATCCATTTGGCTTAATACTACATCATAACCTCAGATATGTCGACAAGTATAATGTTACCCCAATTGCGGTTACCAATTGTTGTTCCATGTTGAATTTTGAATAAGTGGTTTTTGGAGATACCTACATTCACAAAGTCTTTCCCTCCTACTGCTAAGATCCAGGGATAGTATGAAAATTTGTATATTAACCTTAATAATTTAAATTTAAAATTTATACTTGATACAACGTAAACTTATACCCCTTACGTCAGTTCATCCAATTCATGCTTCCAGACCTGCAATCTTGGTAAAAAATGTCTCATATAGAGGGATCTTCAGTTGTCCTTATTTCCTTCTTGTTAGTAATGGAAACCAGCAACCCAAGGGATATCATTTACTATCAATCAATAAGGTAAGATACAGTAGATTAATATTCAAACAATAATGTATATTTCTTCCTAACAGGTCCATATTTCCACTACCTTCTCATCAAATACATCTCTCTAATTCTTAATGATCATGGAAGTTAACATATAGGAAAGCATTCAATCTCATAGATCTACTGACCTTTAGTTAATAAAATGAAATACACCTATAAAAAAAAATAGAATAGGCTCCATAAAATATGCCAATATACATATATCTAGCTTTATTCATGATAACCTTTTGAAACTTGTATGAGACAAGAACTATTCCCACAAGATTGTTAGTCGGGACTCAAAATCAAAAAGCTTAGATAAACAATTTCCTTTCAGTACCAATATAGTTACCCAATATAAAAAGAGTTAACCACTAATACCAGTATAATCTACCATTATTAATAATTAATAGTCATGCCTGGAAAATCAAAGAATTAAATGAGACATATAAAATCATGGAAATGGTGAGTAAACTAGGTGATATCCTTCCTCTAGTCTATGAGGCCACATCCATCGAGGTTCGTCCAACCAATAATTTGAAAGGGGGCCCAACCAATAATCTGAAAGGGGGCCCTTCCCCTTCCCCTTCCCCTTCAAATAGTAGGGCCATCACCGCCCCGGCCCACCCCCCATTCCCCTACTATTCTAAAGGGGTTGTGGGCATGTTACGTATAGAATCAAGTGCAACCTCTGCAATCATGGCAGACTAACATGACATTGGGGTGGGGGCGCCTACCATAGAATAGTGGACCCCCCCATCCCAATGAACGTACGCCTACTAGAGGTGAATCTATATGTAACATGCTCTCCATTATGATAAAGAGAAGAGAAGGATGGATTCTAATCTAAGAAAGATGGATTCCTCTCCCTACTATTCTAAGGCAAATAATTATTGAAAGGGGCATTCAAATAATTATTGAAAGGGGCCACTTAAAGATTCACATTAAACATAACCCTCACTAGCCCCCAGATGGCCAAGAGCACTAGAGTTGCCTTTGGGTTCTAGCCTTTTATAAACTACTTGTTAGTTAGGTCCCTCACTCAGTCCAGCTTCCTTTCTTTGGCAGTTCAATTTTTCATCTTCATTAGTACGTCACATCCCTCCCACCTAACATTCCTCCCACCTTGCACCTCCCATTCCTACCACAGTTCACAATATCACATCCTCCTGCTCCCATTGGCACATCTTGTTGCTCCTCCCACTGGAGATTAGAAAATATTGATATCATTACAAATTGAAAAAGGTCGTCGATATATTATCCAAAATCCAAATAATTCCAATTCTAAGGATGAAATTTTTCCTATAGATGATTCCTTTGTCTTTCCTATAGATGATGTCTTTGTCCCTGTTCAAAATGTAAATTACAGTATTCACTCCTATTGGAGCAGAAATGAGACACAAGAAATTTTATTTCTTGAAATATGGACGAATGGAGGATTAGCTCCAATTAGATTAAATATTGATCAAACCATAATGATAGAATCAGAATAAACTATTTAGAGTTAGCCTTACAATTAATCCTACCATCCTTTTAGACATATTTCTTACCTGTTACATAAGACCCTTAAAGACCATCATTACCATGATCTCAGTGAAATATAATTCATGTTACCATCCTCCCATACTTATTACCCATAAATCAAGAGGTATGAACCATCATTATATTTGAAAGATATCCCAACCAAAATGCAAAATACATGTATGTATATATGTGTGTATCTAAGAATATATATATATATATATATAAAGTTTTTTAGGAAAATAACTAGAAATTATCCTTATAAATGTTTATAGCAATGGATCCTAGGCCTTCTAAACCTTAGCTTATCCTAGATAAAAATAATTACAGAACCTATTGGTTGTATTTCATGTTTTTGCTATTTTGCCCTGTTCCTTGCTCTCCTCTCTGAAAATTTTCAGGTTTTCATGCTTATTCCTTGTCAAAATCCTGATAAACCCTGAAAAAACCCTAAGGCATAATGTTAAACGATGCATTTTGAAACCCTT
>MU224024.1:790684-805459 GCA_018584345.1 Thuja plicata | reverse complement strand
CATCCCCACCCCAGTTTTACTTTCTATTTGGAAGGTTTCTGGGTTACCAATCTTTGTGTTATGAATGTTTACATTTTCATGATTGCAGTAGATTAGATGAATGAATGGCTAAAGAATATAAAAGTGCTGAAATACTTTAAAGTTTTAAGTGTTACTGATTCACCCCTCCCCTCTCAGTAACTTTGTTAGTCCTGAATATTTCCAACAAAGTTTTATCCTATAGATTTCTCCTTGACAACTAGATAAAACAGCTTTAAATATTTTACTTATCTCTGGCTTTAAATTATCGATGAAAACAATGTTAACAACTATTTATGTCTATCTTTAGCTCTTCTAGCTAAGTATTTTGTCATTTCTAAAATTCTGTTCCTTTCCGTGTTTTAACTCTTTGATAGCTTTGATCAACGCTTCAATTATCCTCAGGCTTCTTCGTCAGTTTTGTCTCTCCATTGGGTAACGCTATAATTTTGGCTGTCAGTAATTCTTATGATTCTTCTCGTTGGTAATTCTTTTTAGTTTTATTGCTCAGGCATCACTGTGACTTTGCTCTCAGGTTTCTCTATCCGTCAGGTTCCACTAACTGTCAGTTTTTGTAGTCACTTAGTGAATGTTGGTCTTCTATGCATTATTGAAAACATAATATTTTATCTTTCTGATTCTCTGAAGTCTTTTGACACTTTGTATATAACCGATCATATTATATCAAGTTGACACCAATGACAATACAATCCATTAACTTATTTAATGTCTTTCATTATCTTTCTTCATTTCGGTGATCAACTTAACATCTTCAAACATTCAATCAGTTATATGTCATCAATCTCTCCCTCTGGAATTGATGGCAACACACTACATTATCACACTATATTATTACTAATACAATATGAAATATATCAAGTGAATTTCATCAATCTTTCCCATTATAACTAATACAAATGTTTGGCTCTTGGTAAGCTCAAATAGCTTAGATTTGTTTCTTGCAAAGTGTGTTCTATCTATGTTCCTGATATGTGCTTTGCCTGGACTATTCCTCTCCTTGATCATCTCTTTTTCCTTTGACAACAATCTCTCCATTAGTATGTATTCTCTCCCTTTGTTACTTCTCTCCCTTTGATGGATATTTCATATGTAATCTCTCCCTTTAGATAATGATTAACTCTCCCTTTGAGTTCTTAGGAACTTCTCTTCATGGATAATGAATGGATAATGATATAATCTCTCTTTGATAATGAGATAATCTCTCCCTTCGAATCTCTTTCCTTGATAATGAGATAATCTCTCCCTTTCACAAAAATGCCAAACAATTCTTCCATATTATCTTCCATCCCTTTTTATAATATACTCCTTGAATTTCCCTATCCATTAGAAATATAGTGACTCTAGTGTTTGGTGTAGGTATGTACATTGACGTGTACATCCGCTCTCTTATTTCCCTCCCTATAAATGTGGTTGATCATTGATTTTTTGAATGAATTTCATAGTAACAAAGCTTTAGATAGTAAAGCATTCAACTTCAAAATAGGCATAGAACCTTTTTAAATGGCATTAATGATAATTTTTGAGTCTCCTTTAATTTCCAACTTTTCTATCCCCAAATCTTTGCATATATTTAGTCCCTCAATCAGAGCCATAATCTTTGCCCAATTGTTTGTCACTACCCGTAATGGGAGAGCTCTTCTAGCAATCTCTTCCCCATTATTGTTGTGAATAGAACATCAAATTCCTACAATTCTAGGGTTAGCTTTGGAAGCATCATCAAAATTCAACTTAAACCAACCTAATGTAGGTGGAGTCCAAATACATTCTTACCATTTAATAATGCTTTATTTTTCTCCTGAGCCCACATATGAGGGTATAATAAGCCTTTTCCATCTCCCTCTCATTTTTTCATCCCAGTGTGTTACCCTAGCCTCTTTCTTTTGTTGATTGTTAATTCTACTATTCGTAGTTTCTATGATTGTCGCTTCAATTTTGTTAATGATTTTCTTCCAATCCATTTTTTCTTCTCTAAAAATATGTCTATTACTTTCCTTCCACAGCTCCCACAAAAAAATTGAGGGCACTATTATCCAGAGTCCCTCATAGAAAAAGCCTTTTTTAATAATAGGTCATGCCTAGAGCATCCCTAATGTAGTGTTTGGGAAGGTTGAGGACCATCCAAGATTGTTTCTATGTCATTTCCAACAATGGTTAGAAAATTTACAATTTAGCAACATATGATCAACATCTTCTTCAGTTTCTTCACACAAGGGGCACCTACTAGGACCTTGATGTTAGTAATAACTGAGAGGGGGGGTGAATCAGTGGCTTCAATTTTTAATCCTTAAATCAACCTTTCAAAACTTATAACCACAAATTATTTCTCAAGTTATCTTTTGTCCTACAAGATGAATGCCTTGAATAACTTATATCAATTTACTACGTGTCAGATTGCTCTATTAAACCTTCTTATTGTTTACTGATAAGCAGTCATCTATTTACTGAAATACAGTAAATATGCAGAGTATACCAATATATCCAGAATTAATTATGTAAGATACAAAATAGTAAAGAAATGAATCATACACACATAACACATGGATTTTAATGTGGAAACCCTGTTAAGGGAAAAAACCACTGGGACCGGTACCCCAAATTTTCACTCTTCTGAAGTGAGCCCTATTAAGAGCCAACCTTATTAAAGGCTACAACACACTGTTAGGTGTGACCTTGTTAGAGGATTTTATACATAGAGGTTGTCACTTAGTATCGGGCATCTAATGCTACCATCCTTGAATCAGTCTCTCTCTTAGACTATCAATAGGCATCGGGCATATCCACTACTACTTTCATGAATCAACCTTTTTGGCACTCCTTGGGATGTACCTCAATATATAGAAGACTGTTATGTCCTGCTCAGTTAAGAGACTTGATGCTTCAATGGTTAAACTGAAACATTATGACCTGTTCATATTGCAACTTAAATTGCATATTTTCATATCTATTTAAGTACATTACCTCTCTGACCAATGTGTCAATTCAATCCTTGTGCTCCATACTTTCTACTTTGTGATGTTGTGCTCACTGTTTGTTAGTTGTCTGCAGAATTCCTTAGCTCTCCTTTAGCTTGTTTGATCAGTACTGCATGAAGTAGTTCTTCATTATTTTCTCTTTAGCATCCTCTTTTTATTCACTTCCCTTAATCCCCTCATAAATGAAGTAAGCTTGTCTCTTATATAGACACAATATTCCTTGTTTCTTGGTTCTTGATTCTTGATTCTTGGCGTGATAAACAATCTAAACAATTAGATTTAAAGCATAACTCTTGAAATGACTCGTAGATATCTTCTTTCCAACTGTACAAATCAGCTTTAAATCAATCACTTATCTCTGGTCAAAAAAAACAAAGTAGACAACCAGTTAAGTCTATATTTTGCTCTTCCAGCTAGATATTTTTTCATTTCTGAACTCTCTATCATGTCGGTCACCATTGCAGTTAGTCATCGATGACAATTGACTCTTCCATCGGTGAGACTCCATTTAGCTTCATGATCTCCATCTGTCGGGCAACACTGTATTTTATTCTATTGGGTTACTTTGTGCTTTTCTCATCGGGCAACACTATGACTTTGCTCATCGATAGTGTTGTGCATTTCCTCATCGGGTATCACTGTGACTTTGTTCTTTTTCTCTATCAGTCGGGTGCACTCCGTCGGTGTTGTTTGTCACTTAGTGAATAATTGATTTGTATACATTACTAATAGCATAGTCTTGGTTCCTTTGGTTCTCTGAAGTCTTTGGCATTATTTACATGACCATACATATTATATTAGGTTGAGATTAATGAAAATATAATACATCAACTGATTTAATGTCTTGCATGATTATCAACTTAACATCTTCAAACATTTAATCAGTTACATGTCATTAATCTCTCCCTTTGGCATTGATGGCAACATACTATATTATCATACTATACTATTTCTAATATAATATGAAATACAAGAGTTGAGATTCATCAAACTACAAATATTTTGTTATGTTAACCAATAAATGTCTGACCATCGGTAAGCTCTTTTTTAGCTTAGATTTTATTCTTGTAGCTCTTTCTATCTGTCTTCAATCCCTTTACTAGATGGATGTAGAATCTTTCTTTCTCTGGTAAGATGTGTTCTCTTTTTGTGTCAAACTCTCTCCCTTTGATTGTTCTCCTTTCTTTTGATGTTTTCTGTTTCACTTGTCAGTTTTATATTTTACTTGTCAGCAACTCTCCCTTTGTATAAGATTTCCATACAATATCTCTCCCTAAGGATATAATCTCTCCTTGTTGGAGTAGTGTGATAATGGATAATCTCTCTCCCTTTCTAGAAGGATGTGATAATATGGATAATTTCTCTCCTTTGACAGCAATGCCAAACAAATATCTCACAAATATTTGACATTAATGTCAAGCAAACTTTTCTCTCTATCCATAATATATTCCTTGAATTTCCCTTATCCATCAGCAATACAAAAATCTTCTCTGGTGCTTGGTGTTGATATATACCTGTCTGTATATAGATGTAGCTTTGAAGATCATCTCTTTTCTTGCATCAACATTACTGATATTCTGATAATATGTAGGCTAATGCAGCCTTCAGTCATTTTACTGACTGGTAGACAAGGGTTTGACCCCTAGTCTCTTTCTCAAGTACTCAAATGTATCCTTGGGCAGTGTCTTGGTGAAGATATCATCTAATTGTTCTTTGGATTGCACATACTCAAGTGTCACTTCCTTTTCTTGAACTTGTTGTCTCAAATAATGATACTTGATAGCAATGTGTTTAGTCTTCGCATGCATGACTAGATTCTTGGAAATGTTTATTGCACTGGTGTTATCACAATAGATAATCATTGGTTCTAGGATCTTTATATGCATACCTTCCAGTAACTTTTTGATCCATGTAATATTTGAGTAATTTTCAGCAACAGCAACATACTCTACGTCTGTAGTAGACTGAGAGATGCATCCTTGCTTCTTGCTAATCCATGTGACAATTCTTTCACCCATATTGAATGCTCCTCTAGTTTTTCTCTTCTGATCATCAATATTTCTAGCCCAATCAGCATCGGTAAAGACCTTAAGTTCAAATTTCCCCTCTCTTCTATATCATAAGCCATATTCCTTAGTATTATTCGGATATCTTAGGATTCTTTTCACAGTAGTCATATGTGATTCCCTGGGATTAGCAGAAAATATAGCAACTATTCCTACTTCATGTGCAATATCTAGTCTAGTATGTACAACATACATGAGTTTTCCAATCATTGATCTATACAAAGTTTGATTTACCTTTGATGGCTTGTCTTCCTTTGTTAGTTTGCATCCAGTTTCCATTGGTGTTCCAACTAGTTTGGATTCTTCCATCTTGAATATTTTTAGTACTTCTTTGATGTACTTGGATTGCATAATGAAAATACCTTCTGCTTGTTGCATGATCTGTAGACCAAGAAAGAACTTGATCTCTCCAAACATAGACATCTCAAATTCTTTTCTCATCTCATTTGCAAATGATTTTCATAGCATATCATTTCCTCCAAATATGATGTCATCAACAAATATCTCAGCAATCAAGGTGTTAGCATCAGTATCTTCCTTTAAATAAAGATTACTATTTTCACTAGTCCTTACAAATCCAATACTTATAAGATAGGAATGAAGTCTTTCATACCAGGCTATAGGAGCTTGTTTCAATCCATACATGGCTTTGTGAATTCTACATACCATGTCCCTCTTGTTTGGATCAACAAACCATTCTGGTTGTTCAATGTATACCTCTTCTTCAAGAATTCCATTCAGGAATGCAGACTTGACATCCATTTGATATACCTTGAATCCTTTATATGCAGCATAAGAAAGTAATATTCTTACTCCTTCTAGCCTATCAATGGGTGCAAAGGTCTCTCCATATTCAATTCCTTCTTCTTGTGCATACCCCTTGCATACTAGTCTTGCTTTATTCCTTGTGACTTCTCCATTCTCATTTAGCTTATTCCTGAATATCCATTTTGTACCAATGAAATTCTTGTCATCTAGTCTTGGCACAAGTGACCATGTTTTGTTTTTCTCAATCTCATCATTCATAGCACTTATCCATTCGTCATTATTAAGTACAGCATCGACAGATTCTGGCTCAAACTGACAAATTAGATAGCTTGAGTTTAGAGACTTACTTCTTGTTCTTGTACCAGCTTTCTTATCTCCTATGATCTAGATCTCTAGATGGTTCTTTCTTACATATCTTGAAAGTATAGGTATAGCTCTTTGTCTATCAATTTGATCATTGCTTTGTTCTTCATTCTGTTCTTCATCACCTTGCACATTATCTTGATCATTGTCCTGACCATCGGTATTTGCAGCCTGGTGCTCGGGTATAATAATCTATTGCTTAGGAGATCTACATTGTTGGTAGGGTAGAGTATCAGGTTCCTCATTGTAAGTGAACTTATTGTAGTCTTCTGGTTCTTTAGTTCTTTCCTATTCATTCTTCTCTGCAAATTCATCTATCTTTACATTTGCACTTTCAATAATTTTTTTAGAGGCTTTGTTTAGACATTTATAAGCCTTGCTCCTAGTAGAATACCCTAGAAAAATTCCTTCATCACTCTTGGAGTCAAGTTTTCCATTTCTATCATCTTTTAAGATATAGCATTGACTACCAAAATTTTGAAATAACTTACATTGGGTGTGTATCCATACCATAGCTCATAAGGTGTCTTTTTGGTGTCTTTCTTCAATTGCACTCTATTCAATGTGTAAACAGCAGTACTGATAGCTTCCCTCTAGAATATTTGGGTGATGCATTTCTCTATCATCAATTTCCTTGCATAGTCAACTATGGATCTGTTCCTTCTTTTAGCAATTCCATTATGCTGCGGTGTCCTTGGTACAGAGACCTATCTTTTTATTCCATGCTCACTACAAAAGTTAGTAAATTCATCTGAAATAAATTCCCCTCCTCTATCTGACCTTAAGCATTTTAGCTCCTTACCACTTTTCTTCTCAACCATTGCTTTGTACCATTTAAACATCTTAAATGCTTCTAATTTATCTTTTAGAAACATGACTGTCATCATTCTAGAGTAATCATCAACAAAGAGAATAAAATATCTATCTCAATAATAACTCTTTGTCCTCATACATCCACATAAATTAGTATGGACTAATTCTAGAATTACATCAGATGTATGGGTTTTTCTTTTGAAACTATACTTTGTCATTTTTCCTTTTTGACAATTCTTACACATGATATTGTTGGGCTTGGTCATCGTAGGTAAGCCTCTGACATTTCTCTTTTTGCTAATATTTATCATGTTGTCAAAGTTCATGTGACACAATATTTTGTGCCATAACCATATGTCTTCATTTGTAGCAATCAAACAAGTGGATTCGGTATCATTTAGATAGAATAAGTTACCTTTGGTCTGCTCACCAGTACCAATCAGATTTCCAAATTTATTGAAGATCTTTGCCTTCTTATTTTCAAATGCTACTTTGTGACCTAAATTATTTAACTGAGAAACACTTAATAGATTATAATTCAATCCATTTACCCAATAAGAATTCTCACATTTTATCTGGTTATTCAACATTATTGTTCCGCTACCTTCAACTAGACAAGGTGTGTCATTTCCTATTCTTACTGAACCACCTTTATAGTATTAAAAAGTCTCAAACTTTTTCTTATCACTAGTCATATGGTGAGTGCAGCCACTATCTATGATCCAAACATTATTTTTGATAATTTTAGATATGAGAGATTTTTCTACATACCTTTCTTCATCATCATCTGAATCATCTTTTACAGCCACAAACACCATCTCGATGTCTTCATCAAATTCAGTGTCAGTATCATCATCCTTGCATTTTTCTAGGTAACTAGCCTTCTTTCCTTTGTCCTTATAGTCTCAGGTATCTCTTCTTTCTGATTGTCGATAGCTTATGTAATCACCTTTGTCAAACTTCTTTTCAAATGATCTGTCATTACTTCTGTCATCTTTTCTTCTGTTAGTACATCTTGTAGCAAAGTGTCCAATCTCTTTGCAATTAAAACAAACAAGTGGTAATTTACCTTTGTATTTACCTTTGCCTCTCTGCATTCTTCTAGCCATAAGTGTTTCAATTTCATCAAGATCATCTTCTTCACTTTCACTATCACTATCTTTTCTCATTGTGTTTTTGTGACTTGATTTACTTATTCTCATAGAAGTTTTGAATGCAGACTCTATGTTTGGTAAGACGCTATTATCAAATTTATTCATCTCAAATGAAATCAGTCTTCCAATTAAATTTTCTAGAGTAACATTACTATTTGCTACTACTCTCATTTCTTGAATGGTAGATACTCTAATAGCATAAGTAGGAAGTAAGGTTCTTAGAATTTTACTTACCACTGTATCTTCTTCTAGTACACCTACAACTCTTCAGATGGCATTGAATACCTCTTTGACTCTTGTGCTGTACTAAGTGATGTTTTCACCTTCTTTCATTTTGAGATCATCAAACTTTCATCTAAGACTTTCTTCCTTGGCTTTCAAAACATTTTTGTCACCACCATGTACAAGCTTCAATTTGTCCCACATCTGCTTTGCAATTTTGTATTCTTTGACATATTCAAATTTAGCATCGGAGAGTGAGGAGGCAACCTCTATCATCATGTCATTGTGTTCATTCTTTTATCTCATTTTTTCAACTGTTGATGCTCCTGTGGGCAACACATATTCAGTTTCTAGGAATTGAGTAACATCATTACCAATACCTGATAAGTGGAGTCTTATTCTACTCTGCCATGAAGCAAAATTATCTTTGTTCAATTTGGGAACATCTCATATGTTCATCTTGTAATCTTTGTCTTAGGTCTTGAAACCTTCCTTCTAAGCACACAAGCTCTGATACCAATTGTTAGTAATAACTAAGAGGGGGGGTGAATCAATGGCTTCAATTTTTAATCCTTAAATTAACCCTTCAAAACTTATAACCATAAACTATTTCTCAATTTATCTTTTGTCCTACAAGATGAATGCCTTGAATAACTTATATGAATTTACTACTTATTGGATTGCTCTATTAAACCTTCTTCTTAATGTTTACCAATAAGCAGTCATCTATTTACCAAAATATAGTAAATATGCAAAGTATACTTATATATCTAGAATGAATTATGTAAGATACAAAATAGTAAATAAATGAATCATACACACATAACACATGGATTTTAACATGGAAACCCTATTAAGGGAAAAAACCATTGGGACCGGTACCCAAAATTTTCACTCTTCTGAAGTGAGCCCTATTAAGAGCCAACCCTATTAAAGGTTACAAACACACTATTAGGTGTGACCTTGTTAGAGGATTTTATACATAAAGGTTGTCACTTAGTATCGGGCATCTAATGTTTCCATCCTTGAATCAGCCTCTCTCTTAGACTGTCAATAGGCATCAGGCATATCCAATGCTACTTTCATGAATCAACATTTTTGGCACTCCTTGGGATGTACCTCAATATATAGAAGATTGTTAAGTCATGCTCGGTTAAGAGACTTGATGCTTCGATGGTTAAACTGAAACATTATGACCTGTTCATATTGCAACTTAAATTGTAGATTTTCAGATCTATTTAAGTACATTACCTCTCTGACCAATGTGTCAATTCAATCCTTGTGCTCCATACTTTCTATTCTATGATGCTATGCTCATTATTCATTGGTTGTCTATAGAATTCCTTAGCTCTCCTTCAACTTGTTTGATCAATACTGCATGAAGTAGTTCTTCATCAGTTTCTCTTTAGCATCCTCTTTCTATTCACTCCCCTTAATCCCCTCGTAAATGAATTAATCTTGTCTCTTATATAGACACAATATTCCTTGTTTCTTGGTTCTTTATTCTTGATTCTTAGCGTGATAAACAATCTATCCAATTAGATTTAAAGCATAACTCCTGATTTGTCTCGTAGATATTTTCTTGCCAACTGTACAAATCAGCTTAAAATCAATCACTTAGCTCTAGTCGAATAAAACAAAGTTGTTGAAAGGAAACTAAGTGTGCAAAAAATAGTTCCCTACGCTAAACTCCTGAGAAGAGGATCATGCAAATTCAGATTTAACCCTTATCAATTTCAGAATGATAATACAATAACATGCATACATATAAAAATGAGAATGACACAATGATTTACCCTGGGGAAAACCTTTCGGTAAAAAACCCCAACACTCCAAATCCTACATAATGTATTAATCAAAACTATTATTGTTTACAATACACTTGCAATGCAATTTCTTTCAGGATATAATCGACACTTGAAGACAAATCTAGCAGGATAACAACATTCCAACAATACACTTGCTTCACTCTACAATTTGCAACCCTAAAAAACACTTATATCATGTGCTTCCCTTTTTAGGGAATCTTCCAATGATAACCATATTAGGGTTCACCATTCTCTAGAAAAATATCATTGCAAAAGAGGGTATAGTACTCAACATGATCAATTGCCACATGTCTTACATGTCCTCACCTGTCATCGAATCTTTCACAATTAGCTCTTACAAATATTAATGATCGTCATAGGACTCTGTCATAACCATTTCAATCATGATTACCTTACACATTGTCCAAAGTGTCGACATTTGGTAAATAACCTTTACCATAGAATGGGATGCCTAGATCCACCTAGACCAAGTTTGATCATCCTTGTCATCTTCCAAGTGGAGTGAAAACACATGTCCACTCAACTAAATGACAGAATAGATATCAAACTTAAATACATTATTTGAAAATAATTAATTACAAAACAAATAATATAAAATGTAAGGAAATATAGAAGGTTGAGACACCTTATTCCTAACAGTAGACAACCAGTTAAGTCTATATTTAGCTCTGCTAGCTAGATATTTTGTCATTTTCTGAACTCTCTATTATGTTGGTCACCACTGTAGTTAGTCATCGATGAAAACTGACTGTTCCGTCGGTGAGACTCCAGTTAGCTTTGTGATCTCTATTTGTCAGGCGACACTATATTTTCTTCTGTCGGGTTACTCTATGCTTTGCTCGTTGGGCAACACTATGACTCTACTTGTCGCTAGTGTTGTGCATTTCCTCGTCAGGTATCACTGTGACTTTGTTCTTTTTCTCTGTCCATCGGGTGCACTTCGTCGGTGTTTTTTGTCACTTAGTGAATTACTTTAAATATTTACTTAAGTTTTATCCCGTAGATTTCTCCTTGACAACTAGATAAAATATCTTTAGATCTTTTACTTATCTTTGGCTTTAACTTGTTGGTGAAAACAATGTTAACAACTATTTAAGTCTATCTTTAGCTCTTCCAACTAAGTATTTTTTCATTTCTAAAATTCATTTCCTTTTGCCGATTAAATTTTTGATAGCTTCGCTCAACACTTTAGTTATCCTCAAGATTCTCCATCACTTACGTCTGTCTTTCAGGTAACACTATTATTTTGGACATCGGTAATGCTCGTGATTCTTCTCATTGGTAATGCTTGTCGGTTTTCTTGCTTGGGCATCACTGTGACTTTTCTCTCAGGTTTCTCTGTCCATCGGGTTCCACTAACTGTCAGTGTTTGTAGTCACTTAGTGAATGTTGGTATTCTGTGCATTATTGAAAACATAACATTTTATCTTTCTGATTCTCTGAAGTCTTTTGACACTTTGTATATAATTGATCAAATTATATCAAGTTGACATCAATGACAATAAAATACATTAACTTATTTAATGTCTTTCATTATCTTTCTGCATTTTGGTGATCAACTTAACATCTTCAAACATTCAATCAGTTATTTTTCATCAATCTCTCCCTCTGGCGTTGATGGAAACACACTATATTATTACTAATACAATATGAAATATATCAAGTGAAGTTCATCAATCTTTCCCATTATAACTAATACAAATTTATGGCTCTCTGTAAGCTTAAATAGCTTAGATTTTTTTCTTATAGAGTGTGTTCTATCTCTATTCCTGATATGTGCTCTACCTCGACTATTCCTATCCTTGATCATCTCTTTTTCCTTTGACAGCAATCTCTCCCTTAGTATGTATTCTCTCTCTTTGTTACTTCTCTCCCTTTGATGGATATTTCATATGTAATCTCTCCCTTTGGATAATTATTAACTCTCCCTTTGAGTTCTTAGGAACTTATCTTCATGGATAATGATATAATCTCTCTTTGATAATGAGATCATCTCTCCCTTCAAATCTCTTTCCCATATACTGAGATAATCTCTCCCTTTGACAAAAATTCCAAGCAATTCTTCCATATCATCTTCCATCCCTTTTTATAATATACTCCTTGAATTTCCCTATCCATTAGCAATATATTGACTCTGGTGTTTAGTGTAGGTATGTACCTTGATGTGTACAAATGTATTCAATCCATCTTTGTGATTTCATCAACATGAATGATCTTTTGTTTTGTGTATAGGTTGATGCAATCTCCTAGTCAACTTTCTGATTGATAGACAAGGGTTGGACCCCTAGTCTCTTTCTCAAGTACTCAAATGTATCTTTTGGTAATGGATTGGTAAATATGTCAGCTAATTATTCCTTGGATTTAACATATTCTAGTATCACCTCTTTTTCTTGCACTTGTTCTCTTAAATAGTGATACTTGATAGCAATATGCTTAGTCTTAGCATGCATGACTAGATTCATTGAAATGTTTATTGCACTGGTATTATCACAATAGATAATCACTGGTTCAATAATCTTTATATTCATACCTTCCAGCAACTATTTGATCTAGGCAATATTGGAGAAATTTGCAGTAGCAGCCAGATATTTTGCTTCTGCAGTAGACTGTGAGATGCATCCTTGCTTCTTGCTGATCCATGTGACAAGTCTCTCACCCATGAAAAATGCTCCTCCAGTTGTGCTCTTTTGGTAATTAATTTTTCCATCCCAATCAACATTTGTATAGACTTGTAGCTCAAATTTTCCTTCTCTTTTATACCATAAGCCATAGTCCTCGATGTTCTTTAGATATCTCAAAATTCTCTTGACAGTAGTCATGTGTGATTCTTTGGGATTAGCATAGAATCTTGCAAGTATTCCAACTGCATGTGCAATATTTGGTCTAGTATGAACAGTGTACATTCATTTTCCAATCATTGATCTATACAAGGTATGATTTACCTCATTTGACTTATCTTCCTTTGTCAGCTTACATCAGGTTTCCATAGATGTTCCAACTAGTTTGGAATCTTCCATATTGACTATCTTTAGCACTTCCTTGATGTATTTGGACTGAGTGATATATATTTTTGCATCTTGTTGAAGAATTTGTAGACCAAGAAAGAATTTGATCTCCCCAAACATAGACATTTCAAACTCTTTTCTCATTTCATTAGCAAAGGATTTGTGTAACATTTCATTTCCCCCAAAAATGATATCATAAACAAATATTTCAGCAATCAGAATATTACCATCGGTATCTTCTTTTAAGTATAGATTGTTATTTTCACTTGTTCTTACAAATTCAATGCTTATGAGATAGGATTGAAGTATTTCATACTAGGCTCTAGGTGCTTGTTTTAATCCATACAAGACTTTATGTAGTCTACATACCATGCTTCTCTTGTCTTTATCAACTAACCCTTATGTTTGTTCAATGTATACTTCTTCTTCTAGTATTCCATTTAGGAATGCAGATTTGACATCCATCTGGTATACCTTGAATGCTTTGAATGTAGCATAATCAAGAAGAATTCTTACTCCTAGTCTAGCAACGGGTGAAAAGGTTTCACCATAGTCAATACCTTCTTCTTGTGCATACCTCTTGCATACTAATCTTGCTTTATTTCTTGTGACTTCTCCATTCTCATTTAGCTTGTTTCTGAATATTCATTTGGTACCGATGACATTCTTGTCATCTGGTCTTGGTACTAGTGTCCATGTATTGTTCTTCTCAATTTTTTCTATTTCTTCATTCATAGCACTGACCCATTCTTCATTTTCAAGTGTAGTATTAACATATTTAGGCTCAAAATCACAAAGTATACATCTAGTTTTTAGTGACTTACTTCTTATTCTCATTCTAGCCTTCTTGTCTCTTATGATCTGATTCTGTGGATTATGTCTTGTGACATACTTGGCAAGTTTTTTTTCAACTCTTTGTCCAACATTCTAATTATCATCTTGGCCTTCATTCTGATCTCCATCATTCAGTGCATCATCTTGAGTATTTTCCTGACTTTTGGTAATTGTACCCTGATGCTCAAGTGCAATGTTCTGTTGCTCGGGAGAGATACACTATTTCTCAGGTAGATTGTCAGGTTCTTTAGTGTAAAAAAACATGTTGTAGTCTTCTAGTTCTTTTCTTATTTCTTTATCATTCTTCTCTACAAATTCATCTATTCTTACATTTTCACTTTCAATTATCTTATTAGAAGACTTGTTAAGACATTTATAAGCCTTGCTTTTGGTGGAATACCCTAGAAAGATACCTTCATCACTTTTGAAGTCAAGCTTTCCATTTCTTTCATCTTTCAAAATATAACATTGACTACCAAAGATTCTGAAGTAACTTACATTGGGTGTGTAACCATACCAAAGCACATAGGGTGTCTTCTTTGTGTCCTTTAATTGTACTATGTTCAAAGTGTAGATAGTAGTACTAACAGCTTCCCTCTAGAAATTTTGAGTGATGTTTTTCTCAATCATCAGTGTTCTTGCACAGTCAACACTTGATCTGTTTCTCCTTTCAGCAATTCTATTTTTCTATGGTGTTCTCGGTGCAGAAA
>MU224024.1:754556-790587 GCA_018584345.1 Thuja plicata | reverse complement strand
GTTTTTCTACCATAGCCTTATACCATTTAAACATCTTGAATGCTTTTGATTTATCTTTTAAGAACATAATTGTCATCATTCTAGAATAATCATCTACAAAGAGAATGAAATACCTATCTCCATAGTAACTCTTTTTCCTCATGGGTCTACATAAATCAATATGGAATAATTCTAGAATTGCATTAGATGTATGGGCTTTACTCTTGAAACTAGACTTTGTCATCTTACCTTTTTGATAATTCTTGCACATGATATGCTCGGGCTTTGACATGCTTGGAAAGCCTTTGACTTTTCTTTTATTGCTTATCTTTATCATGTTGTCAAAATTCACATGACACAATCTCTTATGCCACAACCATATGTCTTTTTTTCTAGCCATCAAACAACTAGTGTTAATGTCATCAAGATAGAAAAGGTTACCTTTTGTCTGTTCACGGGCTCCAATCAACCTTCCTGATTCATTGAATATCTTTTCCTTCTTATTCTCAAATGATACTTGGTGACCTATATTATTCAGTTGTAAAAAACTTAACATATTATAATTTAGTCCTTTTACCCAGTAAGCATTTTCACATTTGATTAGGTTATTCAAAACTATGGTTCCTTTACCTTCAACTAGACAAGGTGTGCCATTACCCATTCTTACTGATCCACCATTATAGTAATCAAAATTTTCAAAATTTTGTTTATCACTGGTCATGTGGTGAGTGTAGTCACTATCTATAATCCAAAAATCATTCTTACTAACCTTAGATATGAGTGTAGTCTCTACATACCTTTCTTCTTCTTCATTTGAATCATCCTTCATGGCTACAAATACCATCTCAATGTCTTCTTCATATTTTTGTGTCAGTATCATCACCTCTGTTCTCAGCTAGGTAAAAATATTTCTTCCCTTTGTCCTTGTAGTTTTGGGTATCTCTTCTTTCAGATTGTCATTTTCTTTGGTAATCTTTGTTATCACCTCAGTCAAACTTGTTTTCATATGTTTTTTCATTACTTCTGTCATCTTTTCTTCAGTTAGGACATCTTGCAGAAAAGTGTCCAACCTCTTTACAATTAAAACATACAAGTGGTAATTTACCTTTTTATCTACCTTTGCCTCTCTGCAATCTTCTTTCCATTAGTGCTTCAATCTCATCAAGTCCTTGATCTTCATTATCACTTTCACTATCATTCCTCATAGTGTGTCTATGACTTGACTTACTTATTTTAAAAGAAGATTTGAATGCAGACTCTATAGATGGTAAGACAATATTATCAAAGTTATTAATCTCAAATGAAATCAGTCTACCATTCAGACTATCTAGAGTAATAGTATTATTTGCAACTGCTCTCATTTCTTATATAGCAGAAACTCTAATAGTATATACAGGAAGTAAGGTTCTTAGGATTTTACTTTCCACTATCTCTTCTTCAAGTACACCTCCAACTCCTCAGATAGAATTGACTACCTCTTTGATTCTGCAGCTATACTGAGTGATATTTTATCCTTCTTTCATCCTTAGGTCATCAAACCTCCCTCTTAGGCTTTCTGCCTTGCTTCTCAGTACATTAGCATCTCCTCCATGTACCATCTTTAATTTATCCCACATTTTATTTGCAGAGGTGCAGGTTTTGACATCTTCAAACTCAGCATTGGAGAGTGAGGAAGAAAGTTCTATCATCATGCAATTGTGCTCATGATTTTCTCTTAATTACTCAATTCTGTGAGATCCTGTAGGCAACACATATTTAGTATCAAGGTGTTGTGTAACATCATTACCAGTACCTGATAGGTGGAGTCTTATTCTACTTTGACATGATGCAAAGTTGTCTTTATTCAACTTGGGCACATCTCACTTTTTCATCTTGTGATCTTTTGCTTGATCTGTTAAACTCCCTTTCTAAGAACACAAGATTTGATTCCAATTATTAGAATAACTAAGAGGGGGGTGAATCATTGGCCTCAAAAATATTCCAATAAATCAACCCAAAAACTTAGTACCACAATATTAAGCCTCTAGTTATCTTTTGTCCTACAAGTTGTATGCCTTCAAATAAACTTATCAAATAACTATTGCTCGGAGTTCACTGTTAAACCTTGTTCTTAATGTTTACCAATTAGCAGTCTTTCATTTATCGAAAAATAGTAAATTGCTTAGTGTGTACCGATCAATCCAAATTAGTTGTGTGTAATGCAAAACACTAAAGTAATGACTCATAAACACATTGACACAAAGATTTTTAACATGGAAACCTTGTTAAGGGAAAAACCACTTGGGATCGGTAACCCAAAATTTTCACTCTTCTGAAGTGAGCTAGGTGAAGATCTAACCTTGTTAAAGGTTACAAACACACTGTTAGGTGTGACCTATTTAGAGGATTTAAATAGAGTAGTTTGTCACTTGATATCGGGCATCTCTATGCTACCTTCTATGACCAAACCCAGTGTGGATTTTCAAATTGTATCTGGCATCTCATGCTATCTTCATGATCAAAAAAATTTATACTCCTTAGGATGTATCTGAATATAGAAAGGATTGTTAAGTCCTTCTCGGTTAAGAGACTTTCTGAATCAATGGTTAAACTAAAATAGTAAATGATTTTTTCACACATACAACTTAGAATTGAAGATTTTTAGATCTATTGTAAGCTCATTATACCTTTCTGATCATTGTATCTTTTCAATAAATTTGCTCCATTTCTTTCTACTCAGTGATGATGTGCTTCTCTGTTGCTTGGTGTCCATAGAAATCTTTAGCTCTTTCCTCAGCTTGATTGATCAGGACTATATGAAGTTGTTCTTCATCAGTATCTCTTCAGCATCCTCTCTTTCTATTCACTCCCTAATTCATAATGAATTAGATTGTCTCTTTATAGACATGATATCACCATTTCTCACTTCTTGATTTTTTTATTCTTGGCATGATCTACAATCTTAGCCAATCTTGTTTTAAAGCTTTACTTAAGTTTTATCTCGTAGATTTCTCCTTAACAACTAGATAAAACAACATTAAATCTTTTACTTATCTATGGCTTTAACTTGTCAATCAAAACAATGTTAACAACCAGTTAATTCTATCTTTAGCTCTACCGGCTAATTATTTTTTTATTTCTGAACTTTAGTTCCTTTTGGTTTTTTTACTCTTTGATAGCTTTGGTCAACACTTCAGTTATCCTCAGGCTTCTCCGTCGGTGTTGTCTGCCCATCGGGTAACGCTGTAATTTTGGCTGTCGGTAATGCTTGTGATTCTACTTATCATTTTTCTTTCTTGGGCATCACTATGACTTTTCTCTTAGGTTTCTTTGTCCATTGGGTTCCACTAACCATCGGTGTTTGTAGTCACTTAGTGAATGTTGGTCTTCTATGCATTATTGAAAACATAATCTTTAATCTTTCTGATTCTTGAAAGTCTTTTGACACTTTGTATATAACAGATCAGATTATATCAAGTTGACATCAATGACAATACAATCCATTAACTGATTTAATGTCTTGCATTATCTTTCTATATTTCGGTGATCAACTTAACATATTCAAACATTCAATCATTTATATGTCATCACAACCATGTAAAGGTGCCTACCTTTGGCAGGCAATTTTTATCCCAGGATAATTTCACTGGTAATTCAGCCTTGGGCCTCAAATTTTTACTCATAATGTAATTCTACCCATCCTTTGTGTTGTATTCCCCATTCTTTGCCCCATCCCAAACAAGCAAATCTCTTGTAGTACTTAATGTTAGACATCTCTTGTTTATAATCTCTATTAGTTTCTCCTTACCAGTCTCTAGTATTTCTAAGTTTCCAAATTCCTTCCACTTCCATCAAATCCTTTATTTGTGAAGTTTATGTAATATTTTACCATCAGACCCCACCGATATTCCAAGAGGGATCTAGTTGCTCTAAAATCATGAGTTTTCTCAATAGCCTTATGACCCCCCAGGAGTCAGACCAAAAAAATGCTTTCTTCCCTATCCCAAGGCTCTGGGCAATTTTCTCCATGATGAAACCCCTATAATCCAACATAAAGTTCCAAATACAAAACCCTCTAGGGGGGTGCATTTCTCTAAAGCTATTGAGGGGATCATTGTTGTTCAAGTATTTATGACCCAGAATCTTAGCCCATTTTAAGTGTGGATATCTGAACATTATCCATACCAACTTTTCTCAAAGGGCCTTACCCTATTCTCTAATGTTTTTTATGCCCAATCCTCCTTCCTCTTTAGGATGACAAACCTTATCCCATGATACTAGTGATAATTTCATCTTTTCACCAACACCTTGCCAAAAGAAGGTTCTAAGATGTTTATTTAACTCTTCTCTTTTTTTGACTAGTAGGTTGATATAGGATAATTGATAAATTGGCATTGCAGAAAGTATAGATTTGACCACTAATTGGAATACCTACATCCCTTATCTAGAAGTAGACCTAAGTATTTATAGGGTAGCTTTCATGGTTTAAAGTTGAGGATTCTACAAATTTCTTGTTCTGTTTTGACATCTGTATTAAATGAAAAGATTTCACATTTTTCCTTGTTGATTTTATTTCCTAAGTAAATATTATACGAGTCTAAGACATCCTTTGAATCCAAAGCTTCTCTTACCTCCCCTCGCCCATATAGTATATTTTCATCAACAAATTGTTGGTGGGTAGTTGGATCCATGTCACTAGTAATGCTTATACCTTTAATTCTTCCCTCTTCCCTAGATTTTGATATAGATTTTCCTAGGGATTTGTCCATGATGATGAAAAAGAAAGGGGACATAGGATCTCCCTGTCTTAAAGCCCTAGAGGACTTGAAAAACCTTTCAGTTTCCCATTGACCAAAAATGAGAACATGGGAGAAGAGATGCATTCAAAAATTAGGTTTATCCAGGCCTTAGCAAAACCAAATCCCTCTAAACACTTACAGAGAGTTCTTAATTCAACCATATCATAAGCTGTTTTAATATATAATTTAATAAAATACTTGGTTCTTTGTTTTTTTTAACAGAGTGAATGGCTTCTTGTACAATTATAACTCCATCATAGATTGATCTCTCTTGCATGAAGCCAGTTAGTTCTTCACTAATCAAGAGGGGTAATAGCTTTTGAAGTCTACTGGCTAAATTTTTGGTCAATAGTTTATAGAGGGTATTACAGAGGGAAATTGGTCAGAAATCATTAAATTTTTATGGTTTGTCTTTTTTGGTAATTAGTGTTAGGAAGGTGTTGTTTACTTCTTTCAAAATGCATCTTGAGTTCCTAACCCCTTCAAGGTCTTCAGTCGCATTGGTTCATATGAATTCTCAGCACTTTTTGAAGAAGCAATTTGGGAATCCATCCGGTCTTGGGGCTTTATCCGGGTTCATCTGCATTAAAATTGATCTAACTTCCTCATTAAAAATTTTACATAATAAAAATTTGTTATGATCCTTTGTGATGATTTTAGGTATATTCTTGATTATATTATTCTGTCCCTCCAGGTTAAATCCTTCCTTACTGTTGAGGATATCTTCAAATTATCTGATAGCTTCCTTCAATATTTCTTTAGGGTCTTCCAGACTAATCCCCTAATAGTCCTTGATGCATAAAATTCTATTCACTCATCTTCTTTGTTTGGTGTTGTTATGGAAAAACTTAATGTTTATGTCCCCTGCTTCCAGCCATGTTTCCCTTGATTTTTGTCTCCAAAAGAATTATTCTTTGGCTAAAATATCTTCATATTCTCGAAGGAAATTTTTTTCTTTTAGCAAGAGTGGCTCATCCATTCCTTTCTCCATTACTTGTAAATTGACTTCTTTTAAATTTTCCTTCAATGAAAACTTTTTTCAAAAGATATTACCGAATTGCTCTGAGTTCCATTTTTGAAGTTTTTGTTTGATAACCTTTAATTGTTAGCTACTATGTACATTTTTTATCCTAAAATTTATGTTTATTTCCACCATTGTTCCAGTAGCTTTAATATATTAGCATCTTTCAGCCACATTTGTTCAAATTTGAAGGGACAGTTCTTTGGGCCTGTTTCTTCTAGATTTTTAATTGGGCTGGATAATGATCAAAGTCTGATATTGGAAGAATATCAGCCTCTAAGGAGTGTTGGAAATTCACCAATCCCCCATATAGGAAAAATCTACCTAATTTTTCCACAATATTGCTAAATCCTTTTCTCCTATTATTCCAAGTGAAGGCTTTATCTTCTATCTTAATTTCCAATAAAGAGTTTCTATTAATCCAATCTGCAAATTCCATTGCTACTTTTGACAATTTATTGCTTCCTCCTCATTTGTTTGTGCTCTTGATAATAGCATTGAATTCTCCTCCTATTATACTCACCTAGTTTGGATTGATGGTTAGTAAGGTCTCTATTTCTAGCCAAACTTGGGCTTTAACTTTATTATGAATAGGTCCATAAACATTAATGATGTTAAATTTCATATTGTTTTGAAACTATTAACTTGCCCGCACATCCAATTTTGTCTCTTTTATGTGACTAAAAACTTAATGTTTCTTGGGTCCCAAATAATCGCTAGGTTGCCAAAATCTCCAACAGAAGGAGAGTCTTCCAACATTATAAAACCTAATTTATTCCTAAAGGAGTCCATCTTATAATTATCAAGTTTAGTCTCTTGAATCATGATTATTTCATCTTTACTATTAGTAATGCAACACTTACTGATTCATTGCTTGTTAGGGGCATTCATGCCCCTAACATTCCATGTAAGTATTTTCATGGCTCATTGGGAAGGAACTTCCCCTTCCCTAAATTAAGTAGTGATGTAATCTTTGTCTGTCCAGTTGCCTCCCCATCCCTCATCCTTAACTGATTTTATTCCTCTCTTTCTAATTTGTTTAGCGCAGTCTGAGGAACCTCTACTCTCTTTTGTAGATGAGATACCAAGGTTATCTGGGTCCTGTATCTTCATATTGTTTAATTTTACCACCATTTACTCTTCTTCTGAGAAATCCATATGTCTATTTGCATCCATAATACCCTCAACGAGAATTATTCTTTGCAACTCCAGTTCTTCCTTATCATAAATCTCGTCTATAAAAAGTTCCATCAGCTCTTCCAACACTATTTCACCTAAATGATTAGCAATAATATTTACTTCCTTCTCTATTTGTTTTTCTCTTTCCTTATTATCTTGGTTACCTCCTTCTTGATCTCTATCTTTCTGCTTGCCTCATTTTTCTACTTCTTCATTATTAAGGGTGTTGATCATTCTTCTGATAATTTCCTTCCTATATTCTAATTTTTCCCTACCTTCAGGGATTAAATCTAAACCCAGAAAGCCATTCAGATTCTCCAGTTCCATCTTATCTATCTCTTTCAACCCCCTGTCTTCTTCTTAGTTACCATTCATGTAGTCTATTAAACTTCTTTCTCAGTATATGATGATTCATCTTCCCAAATAGACACTTCTTCTCCTTCAGCAATGAAACCTAAGTCCTTCCCAACCAACCCTCTTTTTCTCACCTTTTGATCAACAATGTTATCAAAGGAAGCATTGTGATCCTCTATGCTAAAATCCCCAATTGTCTCTTTATCACTTAATTCTTTTTTATATGTTTATGTCTTGTCGATAATCCCTTCCTCCTCCCTTTCCTTCTTATCTTGATCCCAATCTAAATTGGCGATCCCCTTAATAGTTTTATCCAAGTTTTGACTGACATCTCTAGTCAATGTATTGTCCTTTTCCTCAATAATTTTAAGGGAATCCTAGTGGTTCACACCACTAATGGGCTGCAGAAAGTTATTTTTATTTTCATCATTATATAATGATATTTTCATCTCAATTCTGTCCCCAACAATCATATTTTTTGTTTGATGTTTATGCTTACTTTATTCACGGTTTGAATCAGAGCCTGGATAGGTTCCTAAAATTAATTTATCTTGATTACCCACAATTTGACCTTCTTCAATATCACTATTCCCATTGTGGGTAGCATCTTCCAGAGTGAAACCCCATCTATGTTCATGTAATCAGATAATAACTTCCTAATTCAGGTTGGGGGGCAATCCTTCCCTCCAAACCCATCAATTTCATCTTTTGTGTTCAAATTGATCCTTTATAGAATTCTAGGCTAATTTTGAAGAATGCATTTTTACTCAATATTATAATAGGATTTAATGTTTTTATATTTATATTCATCTTAACAAATATAATATAGTTGGAATAGGAATACCTATCATCCTCCATTCCTCCATACTTCTCTAACTGGTTGCTAATTTTCCTAAGAATTTCCTTATTTATTAGTTCTAATGGTAAATTAGGGAGTAATATAGCTCATTCTACTTCAAAGTCTATCAAATTGTTAGCGTTAAAGAATGGTTGCCAATCAAAAAAATCAAAATTACAACCTTTAAATCTAGGAGATTCATCAGTTAATAGTTTCCTTTTCAATTTCACATTATTACAATCTATACAAAATAATTATTCAGAGAGGATCATGATACTTACCTACCCTTTGAAAGAATCCTAAAACCATTTGACTATTTGTTCCACTAGGAAACCAAAGCCATTCCATCTTGTGAAAACCCCAAATTCCTTATAGAGTTTTTGTGTGTATTAATGTTCCAATTATTGGATTTATGTCACCTAGAGCTAGACCACGGGCGAACTCTATTCTTACCATAATAATATTGGTTCTAGATATTCATAACTAGTTTTGAAAACACTTCCTCCAATGACTACAAATGACGATAATGATTATGATGGAAATTGTGGGTCCGTGGAGAAAAGTGGTGTTTCCCAAGAGAAACCCTAATTTTGGTTTCTTGAAAATCCCTACATTCCTCTTGTAATGTCCTTTTAGACTTTACCCAGTTTCATTCCGTATCATTGCTAGATGGAGGAAGGGGGGGCCAGTTCCTCCAAAAGCTTGTGAGAAGCCATTACTTGCATACTTTTTTTTTCTATAAAATAATTGTTGATTATTTAAAACCGTAGAGTTGCACTAATGAATTGGAAAAGTTATATTCCTCCATCTAGGGCATCCCTGTATCCCCAATTGTCCATGAACTTCTGATGCAGATGAGAAGTATTCAGGTTTGTTGCAAAGAATTTCATTCTTATGTTTGGTAGACAATGGGAAATTAGGGATCGTAGATCCATTAAAAGTAGAAGGGCCATAAATATTTTCATGAAGATTAGTAGCCCTCTCAAAAGCATGAAATATATTTCTTTTTCTATTCAAATAAATATGAGGATCAAGGTACAATAAATGTAAAAGGTCTAATTTTTTTGCTCTGCAACTTGCTCTGAATAGCCAAGCAAGTGGCATCCTTGTGGCCTGTCATACGCAGGGCATATTCAATGTGTGCCTACCATCCTAGTCTTTATGGGATCCTCATCTGATGGTGGAAAAATTCCTCTCTATAGGTGCCTTCATTCCTGCTCCAGAAGACAAATCATATAACTAGCCTAGGTCATTTAGCAAAGTGGTTATGGGTGTTACCCTAAACAAAGATGATGCCACCTTCTCCAACAAAGAACATGGAGAAGAAGACAATGTAGGAAGACCTAATGGCAAGCTTTTAGGCACCAAATGCCTCGTCATTTCTCCAAATTCAAATAAGTGTGATATTATTAATGCAGAGAAGGCTAGGTTAGGTGAGTCGGCTATCTTTCTTGTTGCTGAAAATGTAGAAAACATTCCTTCCAGATTTTTTTTGAATAATTGGTTACATTTTGTGTGGAGCAAGAAGCTTGGTTTTAGATTCTCTTTCTGTTGTATGGTCTAGAAAGGGATTTTTATTATTTTCTTTTATGACCCCGCAAGCCAAAAAATGGTTGTAGAGAAATAATTTTGGAGCATAGGCTTGTGTAACATCTGTGCCCTAGATTGGTCCCATGATGCCAACATTGCCAAATCCTAGCAGTCTCGTGTCCTAGATGGTTAACTACGAGAAACCTACCTCTGTTCCTCTGGAATGTTCTTCCAAGAGCCCTAAAATTCTTGGGTAAAGTAATTAGGGTTGACCAATTTAGTACTCTCCTCCCGCATCTGGATGCCTGAGTGTTAATCTTGATCAATCCTGGGGTGGACTTCCCCAAATGCATTATTTTTGAACTCAAGGATGGCCTCTACTCATGCCCAATGATCTTCTTGGGACGCATTAATGTATTTTTTTTGTGCAAGAGAGATGGCCATAGAAGGAGAGATTTCCCTCTTCTAGCCTCCAGACCTAAATCCCACACCCTTTCTTTAGATGTTAATATTGACTCTAACCCTTCTTCCTCTAGTCCCACACCTTTCTCCACCCCACATATCAAGCCTTCTAAGCCAACTCTCCTCCCTTCCTCCATTTTTGAAGTTAACCCCTCGATTAACCCTGACGCTGCCCACCTTAGCCTTGATCAACTCTCTCTTTCCCTTGGACTGGATGACTCCTTTGACAAGAGATAGGTCACCCCATTCAGAAATGGGGATGGAGACAGGATCCCACCAAGTCTCAAGAATAGAAGTAGACATAGAAATAAGAATTCTTAGTAGTTGGTGTTGGATAAAATTAGGAAACAGGAAGGACCCTTCGAAAGGAGGAGAGGTAACACCAATGAAAGGATTTTGGAACAATCGCAATCCCCAGATACTAAAATCCTCCCTAGATATGAAAATAGGATGGAGATGGATAGTGGGAGTGTGCAAGATGAAGGTGAGGTAGATGTTAGAGGCTGCAGTCAGAGTGACATGGAAATTTCAGGGGAGCAGGCTGGATTCAGTGATAGAGACCCTTCTATCAGGAACTCATTGAAAATTTATGAACTTACGGTCATCCTGGCAACCCCTTAACCTCAAAGTTCCTCCCCCCATCCCACCCCCTCTACCCATATTCACCCTATGGTCATTCTAATGAGGAGTGTAGTACCATGAGGACTGGGACTGGAACCTCCTCTCAGGAGCTGGAGCTTTCTCTCAAAAATATCTTTGATGATAGTGGTATGAACAAAGATTGGGCCATCATCCCATCTGTAGAAAATACATGTGAGGATTTGTTCAATACCAATAGGATCAAAAGGATCCCAAGAGTAAACAAACCCCCACATATCTATGTTGACCTACAAGGTAGTGTGGACAAAACTGGTCCCAAAGATACTAAGAGGAAAAGAGGGAGACTGATTGGATCAGGTAACAAGAAAGATGTTAAAAATAGAAATACCTCTAGCTTTCCTAAATGCTATATGATCTTTATTAGTAGTTTGGACTCATCCAATTAACCTTTATGGATATAAAAATTGCATCATATAATGTGAGAGGACTGGAATCCTCTGATAGGAAATGCGTTGTCCAGAGATTTGTTAGAGCCAATAAAGATTTAGACCTTCTCCTACTACATGAGGTTAAGGATACCAATTTCAACATGGACATTTCCCTCAAGTGTGTATGGAGAGATGATACAACCTTCTCCACCTCTCATCACAAAGGAAGGGGAGGCATGACCATTCTTATTATCCCCCTTTGGGCCAAATTTGTCTCTAAATGGGGTACCTCTCCCTGCAATAGGGCAATTTGGCTGGTCCAAGAAATCAATGGCAAGAAATATGGCTTTTGTTCTATATATTCCCCCAATGATTATAGGAAAAGATCATAATTTTGAAGATGGGTGGCACAACTTGAGAACATCCCATGGATATTAGGAGGTGACTTCAACATGGTAGAAGACCCTCAAGAAAAACTAGAGGCAATAGACTAGAATGGAAAGGAAGTGAGAAGTTATTTTAGAACAAAATGATTAATACTCACAAGCTTCTTGACCCACTCAAAGGTTGTAAAAGCAATCACAAATATATTTGGTTCACCTGGTGTAATTTTCAAAAAGGAGGTAAAAGGATTTACTCTAGAATTGATAGGTTCTACTTTAACCACCAAATTTTTAGATGTCAGAGAGATGGAGAAGGTAGGCTAGTTAGAGTGTCCCCATGTACTCTCTTAAATCACCATCCCATTGTGGCAAGATTCTCCCCCAATTACTTCTCTACTAAACACAAACCTAGTAACAATCTGTTCCACCTAGTGAATACACCCCTTCTAAATGATGAGAGCATATACAATGCGACCTTTATGATCAAATGGTTCAATATTACAATAGTAAAACACAAAGATGCTAGGAGCATATGGGCTCAGAAAATAGATAGCTGGAAAACACTATTCCAAATAGTAGGAAGGAAAAAGGCCAAAGATGCTAGATGGTTTGAACAAAAGCTTCACAATGACCTTTCTAAGGCAAAAGCTGAACTACAGAACAACCCCTGCTCTATTGACAAAGCAACTCTACTATCCAATACTAAGGAGACTCTTAGAGGTATCCAAAACAAAAAACTTAAAGGGATTAAAATCAGGTCCAGAAGCAAGTGGATAGAACATGGAGACAGAGGAACGAAATTCTTCTTCAACCTCCTCAAACAAAAAGAAAGTAAGACCATGATAGAAGAAATATAGGTTGATGATAGTAAGATTGAGGACTAGTAGGCCATTTTCCAAGCATTTTCCAAGTATTACCAGAATCTCTTCTCTACAAAAGATAGTGGTATCAGAGTTGTTGAGGCCATAAACATAATCAAACAATCAGTCCCCATCAGAGTAGAGGGGGAGGATCTTACCCTGCTAAACAAACCTCTCTGTTTAGAAGAAATCAAGGGGGATATAATACAAATGGCCTCAGAAAAAGCACCAGGTCTTGATGGACTACCTATAGAATTCTACAAGAAGAATATAGATTGGATTGGATAGTATTTTCTTGAGGTATATGAGGAAGCCTTTGCAGAAGGTTCCCTAGGGGGAGATTAATAGTGGTCTGGTTAAGCTTCTCCCGAAGGAGGGATATAGAACACTGATAAAAAAAATTGGCACCCAATCACTCTACTTAATGTCTCCTACAAGATTCTGGCTAAAGCCTTGGCCAATAGATTAAAGAACATTCTCCCCAAGATCATCAACTATAACCAAACTTACTTTATCAAAGGGAGGTACATTATGGAAAACCTAATCACTTGTTAGGAAACCATGGACTGGGTGAAGGAAACTAACCAACAAGCTTGTATGATTCTCCTAGACTATGATAATTCATATGCCCATATAGCCTAGGACTTCATCTACCTCATGATGAAATCCCTAGGATTCCCCCAACAGTATATTAAAATGGTCAAAACATTGATGAAGGGTGCTAAGGCAAGAATTGAAGTCAATAGTATTCGTTCAGACAGCTTTGAGCTCACTAGGTCCATTAGACAAGGTTTCCCCCTAGCCCCAGCCTTGTTTGTGATAGCTACATATGTTGTTAGCTATCTTCTCTTAGATGAGATCCTCTCACCAAATGTTAGGGGTATTCAAATCCCAGAAGGAAAAGGAGTCACCAATATTCAGTTTGGAGATGATACTGCACGTATGCTTCAATTAGATGTTAATAAATTATAAACACTCATGAATAAAAAGGATTGGTTATGCATAGCCTCGGGCAGTAAGATTTCAATGGATAAATCCATGTGCTTAGGATGGATAGAGGAGCCCCCTCCATGGATGAACAAACAGAATTTCAACTGGAAAGGTCCTGATTCTTGAGTTAAATATCTAGGTATCCCATTCTCCATTAGCCCCAACCTTAAGCAAATGTGGGGTTGGGTCCTAAATAAGGTGGAGTCAAAGCTTAATAAATGGGACATCCAATATCTTTCCCTAGTTGGGAGAGTGCAATTTTTCCAAAAAAACCTTGCATCATATACAATATACTATTCCTCGGCCTGGCTCTTTTGCCAGTATCAGTTTAATACTATCCATAAAAGAATTAGGGACTACCTATGGTTAGATGGCAGGGGAAACAAAAAAGGTCATGCAGTGAAATGGGACTAGTGCACCATAGATAAGAAAGATGGTGGATTAGGCCTTAAAGACCTAAAACTTCAAGGTATGGCTCTTGCCTCCTAATGGATTATTAGGCCCATGGAGGGAGAGGAACCCTGGAAGATACTGATTAGAAACCATTTTTTTATGGGACATCCTAAGAATAAAAATAAATGGGTCAACCTATCCCTCAATGATGTCATGGCTGGCAACATAGACCTTAAATTTTAAGGCTCTACAGTATTCAAATCAATTTGGAAATGATGGAATGGAGTGAAGAAGTTTATCACTGATAGAGAGATCAACCATAGCCAAGATTCAATCTATGGCAATAGATCCATCTGGTGGAATCTTTCACATGTATGAAAACCACTTGCTCTCCTCCAAGGGTGTTCTGCTAGACTTTGGAAGGAGAAAGGTATCATTTATCTGGCTGACATCATTCAAGAGGGGAACATTATTAGTTGGGAGGAATTGAGATCCAACTTTGACCTTCCTGTCTTCCATTTCAAAACCTACTTAGTGCTCTCTAAAGCCTTAAATTCTCTCATCCTTCCCCAGAGCTGTTATGTGGATAGCACTTGTCACCTCAAATTCAAGTGGCCCAATGGCTCCTACCTCCCTAATATAAAATCTAAACAGCTCTATAGCCTATTGGTTGGTGACCCCTCCATTATCCATCATGTGAACTCCTACTGGTATTTGTCTCTGGATCCCTCTGAATGGTTGAAGATCTTCTATCCTTTTTTGCAGAACCAAGATCAAATGCTTTCTATGGAGGCTCATCTTGCACATACTTCCTCTTCGACTTCCCAATGGACTTCAATCCCTTTGTAATATCTGTGGGCTCCTTGAGACTGTGCCTCATATCTTCTTAGACTATCCTTTTACTGCTCATATCTAGAATTATTTTGGCCTCTCTGCTTCCCTCGCCCTATCTTGACTTTAATTACTTTATGGTAACATCAGTGGTCCCAAGAAGTTTGCTAACCTTTTCTTTGGCTTGCTTTCTGCATTAATTATGTGGCATATATGGAAGCTAAGAAATGATGATGTTTTTTGCAATGTATCTTGGAACCTTACTGAGTCTCTAAGGAGACTCATTTTTTTCAAAATTAACGTGTAGGCTACAGTGGTGATCAAAATCAAGAAGAATAAATTAGAAGACCTCTTCAAATATGGCATGGTTTGGATCGGATCATGGGAATTCTCACATGGCTACACCTGGTCAAGGGACAGTCAGGAACCTTCCCTTTTTAAAAATTCATTGCATGGATTAATGAATGAAGTTACAACACTCAAAAGGAAGGAAAAAAATAGGGAATTGAAGTCATTAGGGCAATCCCAATCACAACCATACCACTAGCAGTGCTCCCAATTGCTGAGTTAATTACTCATTCATATCCTCATTTCATCAGAGATGACAAAGTACTCAGGTGGACTAGAGGTCTACAAGGATGGATAGATTGGGTCCTGTGTAGAGAAGAAGATAGACTATGAATGTCCAGTTAGCCACTTTTTCTATTTTGTAGATATATGTTGCAAATGATATAATGTCCCTACCATGATAACTCAGTGAAGTAAGACTATATTTTGTATTGTAATAGAACTTCTGATAGGTGTTGGTAGATAGTTTTGGTGTGATGACATGTAACTGATTGAATGTTTGATGATGTTAAGTTGATGATCATGCAAGGCATTAAATATGTTAATGTATTGTATTTTCATTAATTTCAACTTGATATAATCTCTATGGACATGGAAATACTGCCAAAGACTTCAAAGAATTGATGAATCAAGGTTATACTATCAGTAATGCATATAAGTCAAGTATTTACTAAGTGACTCCATACACTGATGGAGTGCACACTAACGGTCAGAGTAAAAGAGAAAAGTCACAGTGTTACCCAACAAGAAAATTCACAGCATTACCGATGAGAAAAGTCACAGTGTTGACAGACAAGCAAAGCACAGAGTAACCTAACGGAAAGAATTTCAGTGTTGCCCGACAAAGAAGACAAGGAAGGAGATCCCGATGACAACTAAAGTCACACTGATGGAATAGTCAATTATCACTGATGACAAACTGGAGTGTTGACCGATAGAACAAAGAGTTCAAAAAATGACAAAATGCTTAGCTATCAAGATCTAAAATATAGACATAACTAATCTTTAAAATTGTTTTATTCATCCAGAATGTAATTGTTTTAAAGCTGATTTGTCTAGTTGGCAAGAAGATCTCTTTGAGATAAAATTAGAGTTTGCTTTAAATCTATTGGCGAGAATTGTGGATCATGCCAAGAATCAAGAAAGCCAAGAAAAGGTAAATCATGTCTATATAGAGACAAACCCAATTCATTACGAATGGGGAATATGTTTGTGGGGTGAACAAGAGAAGAGGAAAGATGCTAAAGAAAATCTAAAGGAGAAGAAAGTCTTCATTCAGTCCTAATCAACAAGCTAAAGAAAGAGCTAGATTCTACAGACACCGACCAACAGTGAGACAACATCATAGAGTAGAACTATGTGGAGCAAAGGTATAGAATTGATTATATTGATCAGAGAGGTAATGCACTTACAATAGATCTGAAAATCTGCAATTGAGTTGTATGTATGAATAGATCATTAGTGTTTTAGTTTAACCATTGAAGCATCAAGTCTCTTAATAAAGTAGGACTTAAAATTCTTTTAAAATTGAGATGCATCCCGAGTATCAAAAATTTTGATCATGAAAGTACCATTGGATATGCCTGATACCTATTGACAGGCCAAGTGAGTGTTTGATCAAGGATGGTAGCATTAGATTCCAGATACTAGGTGACAAACTATCTTTTAAATCCTCTAACAAGGTCACACCTAATAGTGTGTTTGTAACCTTTAACAGGGTTGGCTCTTAACAGAGCTCACTTCAGAAGAGTGAAAATTTGGCGTACCAGTCCCAGTGGTTTTTCCCCTAACAAGGTTTCCATGTTAAAAATCCACGTGTTATGTGTTTATCATTTATTACTTTATTGTTTTACATTTCACATATGTAATTCTAGATTTATCGGTATACTCTGTATATTTACTATGTTTCAGTAAATAGTTAACTGATTATCGATAATCATACAGAAAAGAGATTTTAAAAGCAATCCGACAAGTAGAAAATTTATATAAGTATTTCAAGGCATTCATCTTGTAGGACAGAAGATAACTAGAGACATAATTTTTAGTTATAAGTTTTAAGGGTTGATTTAAGGATTAATTTTTGAGGCCACTGATTCACCCCCCCCCCCCCCCCCCTCTCAGTTATTACTAACAATTGGTATCAAAGCTTGTGTGCTTAAAAGGAAGGTTTCAAGACCTAAGCTAAAGATCACAAGATGAACACACGAGATGTGCCCAAGTTGAACAAAGATAATTTTGCTTCATGGCAGAGAAAAATAAGACTCCACTTATCAGGTATTGGTAATGATGTTACTCAATACTTAAATAATGAATATGTGTTTCCCATAGGAGCACCAACAGTTGAAAAAATGAGAGAGAATCATGAACAGAATTTCATGATGATAGAGCTTTCTTCCTCACTCTCCGATGCTGAATTTGAAGATGTCAAAACCCGCAAGACTACAAAGCAGATGTGGTACAAATTGATGCATGTACATGTTGGTGACAAGAATTCTTTGAGAGCCAAGGTAGAAAGCCTTAGATGAAAGTTTGATGATCTCAAAATGAAAGAAGGTGAAAACATCACACAGTACAGCACAAGAATCAAAGAGGTAGTCAATGCTATCTGAGGAGTTGGAGGTGTACTAGAAGAAGATACAGTGATAAGTAAAATTCTAAGAACCTTACTGCATACTTATGATATTAGAGTATTTTCCATTCAAGAAATGAGAGTAGTATAAAATAGCAATGTTACTCTAGACAGTTTGATTGGAAGACTGATTTCATTTCAGATGAATAACTTTGATAATAGTGTCTTACCAAACATAGAGTCTGCATTCAAAACTTCTATGAGAATAAGTAAATCAAGCCATAAACACACTATGAGAAAAGATAGTGATATTGAAAGTGAAGAAGAAGATCTTGATGAAATTGAAGCACTTATGGCTAGAAGAATGAAGAGAGGCAAAGTTAATTTACCACTTGTTTGTTTTAATTTTAAAGAGATTGGACACTTCATTGTGCAAGATGTCCTAATAGAAGTAATGACAGATCATTTGAAAACAAGTCTGACACAGGTGATTATAGAAGCTATTGACAATCAAAAAGAAGATATTCCTGAGACTAAAAGGACAAAGGAAAGAAGGCTAGTTACCTAGCAAAATGCAAAGATGAAGATACTGACACCGAATCTGATGAAGACATCGAGATGGTGTTTGTGGTAGTGAAAGATGATTCAGATGATGATGAAGAAAGGTATGTAGAAACTACACTCATATCTAAACTTAGTAAAAATGATGTATGGATCATAGATAGTGGTTGCACTCATCATATGACCGGTGATAAGAAAAATTTTGAGACTTTTAAATACTATAAAGGTGCTTTAGTAAGAATGGGTAATGACACACCTTGTCCAGTTGAAGGTAGAGGGACCATAATGTTGAATAACCAGATAAAATGTGAAAATGCTTATTGGGCAAATGGATTGAATTATAATCTATTAAGTGTTTCTTAGTTGAATAATTTAGGTCACAAAGTAGCATTTGAAAATAAGAAGGCAAAGATCTTCAATAAATTAGGAAATCTGATTGGTACCGGTGAGCAGACAAAAGGTAACTTATTCTATCTAAATGATACTGATGCCACTTGTTTGATTGCTACAAATGAAGACATATGGTTGTGGCACAAAAGATTGTGTCATGTGAACTTTGAAAACATGAAAAAGATTAGAAAAAAGAGAAGTGTCAGAGGCTTACCGATGATGACCAAGGCTGACAACATCAAGTGTAAGAATTGTCAAAAAGGTAAGATGACAAAGTCTAGTTTCAAAAGAAAAACCCATACATCTGATGCCATTCTAGAATTAGTCCATATCAATTTATGTGGACCTATGAGGACAAAGAGTTATTATGGAGATATATATTTTATTCTCTTTGTTGATGACTTTTCTAGAATGATGACAGTTATGTTTCTAAAAGATAAATCAGAAGCATTTAAGATGTTTAAATGGTATAAGGCAATGGTTAAAAAACAAAGTGGTAAAGAATTGAAATGATTAAGGTCAGATAGAGGAGGAGAATTTATTTCAAATGGATTCACTAACTTTTGTAATGAGCATGGAATCAAAAGACAGGTCTCTGCACCAAGAGCACCACAGCAAAATGGAATTGTTGAAAATAGATCCATAGTTGATTGTGCAAGGACACTGATGATAGAGAAAGGCATCACCCAAATCTTCTAGAGAGAAGCTGTCAGCACTACTGTTTACACATTAAACAAAGTACAATTGAAGAAATACACCAAAAAGACACCTTATGAGCTTTGGTATGGATACACACCCAATGTGAGTTATTTAAAAAAATTTGGTAGTCAATGTTATATCTTAAAAGATGATAGAAATGGAAAATTTGACTCCAAGATTGATGAAGGAATCTTTCTAGGGTATTCCACCAAGAGAAAGGCTTATAAATGTCTAAATAAGGCCTCTAAAAAAATTGTTGAAAGTGCAAATGTAAAGATATATAGATGAATTTGCAGAGAAGAATGAAAAGGAAAGCAATAAAGAACCAGAGGACTACAATAGGTTTGCTTACAATGAGGAACCTGACACTCTACCTGACCAACAATGTAGAGCTCCTGAGCATCAAATCATTGCACCCGAGCATTAGGCTGAAAATACCGACGATCAGAATATTTCTCAAGATGATGCACAAAGTGATGGAGAATAGTATGAAGAACAAAATGATGATCAAGCTGATAGACAAAGAGTTGAACCTATACTTGCAAGATATGTTAGAAAGAATCATCCACAGAACCATATTATAGGAGATAAAAGGGATGGTATGAGAACCAGAAGTAAGTCTCTAAATACAAGATGTCTTATTTGTGATTATGAGCCCAAATCTATCAATGTTGCACTAGATAATGATGAAAGGAAAAGTGCTATGAATGAGGATATTCAGCAGATAGAGAAAAACAAGACACGGACACTTGTACTAAGACTAGATGACAAGAATATCATTGGTACAAAGTGGATATTTAGGAATAAGCTGAATGAGAATAGAGAAGCCACCAGAAATAAAGAAAGACTAGTATGAAAGGGGTATGCACAATAAGAAGGAATTGACTATGGAGAGACCTTTACACCCATTGCTAGGCTAGAAGGACTGATAATATTACTTTCTTATGCTGCATGTAAAGGATTCAAGGTATATCAGATGGATGTCAAGTCTGCATTCCTAAATGGAATACTTGAAGAAGAGGTATACATTGAACAACTAGAAGGGTTTGTTGATCCAGACAAGAGGGACATGGTATGTATACTACACAAATCCCTATATGGATTGAAACAAGCACCCCGAGCCTCATATGAAAGACTTCATTCCTATCTTATAAGTATTGGATTTGTAAGGACTAGTGAAAATAGTAATCTTTATTTGAAGGAAGATACTGATGCTAACATTTTGATTGCTGAGATATTTGTTGATGACATCATATTTGGAGGCAATGATATGCTATGCAAATGATTTGCAAATGAAATGAGCAAAGAGTTTGAGATGTCTATGTTTGGAGAGATTAAGTTCTTTCTTGGTCTGCAGATCATGCAACAAGATGAAGGTATTTTCATTACACAATCCAAGTACATCAAGGAAGTACTAAAAATATTCAAGATGGAAGAGTCCAAACTAGTTGGAACATCGATGGCAAATGGGTGTAAGCTGACAAAGGAAGACAAGTCATCAGAGGTAAATCAGACTTTGTATAGATCAATGATTGGAAAACTCATGTATGTTGTACATACTAGACTAGATATTGCACATGCAGTAGGAATAGCTGCTAGATTTTATGCTAATCCTAGACAATCACATATGACAGTTGTGAAAAGAATCCTAAGATATCTAAAGAATACCAAGGAATATGGCTTATGGTATAGAAGAGAAGGAAAATTTGAACTTAAGGTCTTTACAAATGTTGATTGGGCTAGAAATATTGATGACCGGAAGAGCACAACTAGAGGAGCATTCTTTATGGGTGACAGACTTGTCACATGGATCAGCAAGAAGCAAGGATGTATCTCTCAGTCTACTACAGAGGCAGAGTATGTTGTTGCTACTGCAAACTACTCAAATATTGCATGGATCAAATAGTTACTAGAAGGTATGCATATGAAAATTCTAGAACCATTAATTATCTATTGTGACAATACCAGTGCAATAAAAATTTCCAAGAATCTAGTCATGCATGCTAAAACAAAGCATATTGCCATCAAGTATCATTATTTGAGAGAACAAGTTCAGGAAAAGGAGGTGATACTTGAGTATGTGAAATCAAAGGAACAATTGGCTGATATCTTCACCAAGACACTACCCAAGGATACATTTGAGTACTTGAGAAAGAGACTAGGGGCCAAACCCTTGTCTACTAGTCAGTAAGATGACTAGGAGGCTGCATCAGCCTGTATATTATCAGAATATCATTCATGTTGATGCAAGCAGGGAAATGGACTTCAAAGACAAATCTATACACTACAAGGTATTTATCTACTCCAAGCACCAGAGTTATTATCGATTGATTGGGAAATTCAAGGAATATATTATGGATAAAAAGGATTTGTTTGGCATCACTGTCAAAAGCTCATTTGACAAAGATGTGTATTTTGCATTGTTGTCAAAGGGAGAGAGATATATCATTATCATATTGATAGAGAGAGAGAGAGATTATATCCATTATCATCTTAGGGAGAGATCATATCCATCAAAGTATCCAAAGGGAGAGATGTAACAAGTAAGGGAGAGTACACACGAAGGGAAATAATTGTTGACAAGAGACATCAAGAAAGGAGAACAGTCAAAGGGAGAGAATTTGACACTAAAGGGGAACACATCACATCAGAGAAAGAAAGATTATACATCTATCCATTGAAGGGATTGAAGATAGAAAGAAAGTTGCAAGAATCAAATCAAAGCTATTTGAGCTTACTGAAAGCTAGACATTTGTAATAGTTACATTAGAAAAGCTTGATGAAACTGTATATATTTCATATTGTATTAGCAATAGTATAGTATGATAATGTAGTATGTTTCCATCAATTCCAAAGGGAGAGATTCATGACATGTAACTGATTGAATGTTTGAAGATGTTAGCTTGATGATCATGTAAGGCATTAAATTAGTTAATGTATTGTATTTTCATTGATGTCAACTTGATACAATTTGTATGGTCATGGAAATACTGCTAAAGACTTCAAAGAACCGATGAATCAAGGCTACACTATCAGTAATGCATATAAGTCAAGTATTCACTAAGTGACTACATACACAGACAGAGTGCACACCGACTGTCAGAGTAAAAGAGCAAAGTCACAGTTTTACTCGATGAGAAAATGCACAGCATTACTGATGAGCAAAGTCACAGTGTTCACCGGCGAGAAAAGCACAGAGTAACCTGACGGAAATAATTTCAGTGTTGCCTGATGGAGAAGACAAGGACAGAGATCCCATTGACAACTAAACTCACACCGAAGGAATAGTCAGTTATCACCGATGACTAGCTGGAGTGTTGACTGACATAATAGAGAGTTCATAAAATGACAAAATGCTTAGCTATCAAGAGCTAAAAGATAGACTTAACTGATCTTTATCATTGTTTTATTCATCCAGATAAAGCCAGAGATATGTAATTGTTTTAAAGCTGATTTGTCTAGTTGGCAAGAAGATCTCTTTGAGATAAAACTGGAGTTTTCTTTAAATCTATTAGCGAGAATTATGGATCATGCCAAGAATCAAGAAATCCAAGAAAAGGTAAATCATGTCTATATAGAGACAAACCCAATTCATTACGAATGGGGAATATGTTTGTGGGGTGAACAAGAGAAGAGGAAAGATGTTAAAGAAAATTTGAAGGAGAAGAAAGTCTTCATATAGTCCATATCAACAAGCTAAAGAAAGAGCTAGATTCTGCAGACACTAATGAACAGTGAGACAATATCACAGAGCAGAATAGTGTGGAGAAAAGGTATAGAATTGATTATATTGATCAGAGAGGTAATGCACTTACAATAGATCTAAAAATCTGTAATTGAGTTGTATGTATGAACAGATCATTAGTGTTTTAGTTTAACCATTGAATCATTAAGTCTCTTAACTGAGCAAGACCTAAAATTCTTTTACAATTGAGATACATCCCAAGGAGTATCAAAAAGTTTGATCATGAAAGCACCATTGGATATGCCTGATACCTATTGACAGGCCAAGTGAGTGTTTGATCAAGGATGGTAGCATTAGATGCTAGATACTAGGTGACAAAATATCTTTTAAATCCTCTAACAAGGTCACACCTAATAGTGTGTTTGTAACCTTTAACAGGGTTGCCTCTTAACAGAGCTCATTTCAGAAAAGTGAAAATTTGGGGTACCGGTCCTAGTGGTTTTTCCCCTAATAGGGTTTCCATGTTAAAAATCCATGTGTTATTTGTTTATTTTTTATTACTTTACTATTTTACATTTCACATATGTAATTCTAGATTTATCAGTATGCTTTGCATATTTACTGTGTTTCGGTAATAGTTAACTGCTTATCAGTAATCATACAAAAAAGAGATTTACAAAGAAATCTGACGAGTAGAAAATTGATATAAGTATTTCAAGGCATTCATCTTGTAGGACAGAAGATAACTAGAGACATAATTTGTGGTTATAAGTTTTAAGGGTTAATTTAAGGATTAATTTTTGAGGCCACTGATTCACCCCGCTCGCTCAATTATTACTAACATGGTGATGGTTTAGATTTTGGTAGTTTATTGTTGAACTCTCGACATTACTATCTATACTATGCTGGTTTTTTTGATAGCACCTATTGTAACCGTTTAATATGGCAACATATATCATTAATAGAAAAAAATATGAGGATCAAACTTAGTGTTATTCGCTACCAAAGCAATGGCGAATTATCGACAAAAATATGCAGAGAAAAATTAGATCTAATAATGTAATAGAATTTCCAAAAAAAAAAAACAAGTATTAATGAATTGTTAAAACTTGACGTCCTTAAAACAAATCAAGTCTTAAAATTTCAAAATAGGCCCAAAGTTTTAAAATGTTCCAGACCATCACATTAAAGGTCTCTCTCCGTGTGCGAGAGGAAATTGATTTAATTATTACATGAATGTAATAATAATGAGAGGAAACATTTAATTAAATAATATGATTATTTAATTAAATATAATGACATAGGGAATAATTAAATAATGTTTAATTATTTAATTACTTTATAGGTGAATAATTGATGAAATAATTAGGTAATTAATTAAAATCACTTAATTATGAAATTATAGAGAAATGATTATTTTGAATTTAGATTATTGTAGAATGACACAAATTTATTAACTAATAAAGATTATTTAACAATTTAAGATGAATGTGAGTAAACTTATTGTGTTAGAGAAATTGGTCAATTTTAAGTGTGTAAAAGGTTGAGTGCAGAATAAACATCAATGTTAGGAATAATGAAACACAAAGAATGAAAAAGGATAGTCTAATTTACTATATACTAACATGATAGGACATATTGAAAGGTTTTGCAAAAGTATGGATCAAAAGGATGATCATCCAACAGTTGAAGAAGACTCAGAAGGAAAGATTAAGACATATTTGATGGAGAGAACAAAAGATGCTTCGAAAGGTGGTCCTACATCAATTCTGGGTGATGTCCCCTCTTCGACTATTAAATGACTCAGACTAAAAGGTTTAAGGGGGGGATTTCATTAAAATTTGTTTCCCCCTCTAGGTTGGATGTTGACTATCTCCTCAACATGGCAATAAGGCTTGAAGGATTTTGTGGAGGTAAGATTTATGTTTTGTGGTTTGGAGAAGTAAATATATGATTAAATAAACAGTGTATTAGTTGTTTGGTTTTATCAAAGATTTTTCATGCTTTGTTGTGTTCATGTATGGATTGGAGAAATAATTTGTTTGTTGGTGTACAAATTAAGATGAATCTAGATAGCTTAAATAAAAATATTGTTGATTGTAGAATATTCCTTGATGAATTAAAGGATAGGTTGTGTCTAAGGAACATGTTTTCTCCTAAGGTCATTGACTCGTTTAAGAATGATATTATCTAGTATGTTGATAATAAATTTTTTTACATAGAATTTTTAGAGCCTAGAATTGTTTGGGCAACTGATTTGTCCCATGGGACTACTAAGGAAGAATGTATGAGCATTAGTGAAAAATTTATCAAAATTCTAAAGGATATCGGTGCTGAAAGAATTAAAGTTGTGGCAAAATTGTCTGTTGTTGCTGGTGAAAGGAAATAAAAAGATAAGGAAAGAGAATGAAATTTTTTTCTACTGAGGCTTCATCCTCCGGTAAACAAGAAAAGAAAGTCAAAAGAATGTATATGGAGATATGCTCTATTCTAGTGATTATTTCAAGTGATAGTAAAGAAGAAGAACAGGAAGGTTTTGGTGAATAGAAGGAAACTATAGTACAAATACTACTAATGATTACTACTAATACAAATATTAATGTTCCACTATATAGTTAGGATAATTTTGCATTTATCAAGGAGAAGCTTGGGGTTTTTACCCCTCCTTTTAAATAAGTGCATTAGAGTGGTGCATCTATCCAGGGGGGTCTTTTTGGCTTATTTTATTTTTTGGACTAATGTTAGTGGTTGTTATCAGAGTGTCATAGTGGTAAGTATTTTTTTGATCTTTTTCCTTGATGGCAAAGGGGGAGAAATATAAGGAAAATGTTTATTCAACAACATGTTTTGGTTATTTGAGTTAGGGGAAGTTGAAAATGAATAATGTCTTATGAAACATTTTTGGTGGTTTTTTCCATCAATGAAAAAGGGGGAGATTGTTAGAAAATGTATGTGTTTGGTTGTTATTGTTTGGTTTTCATTGATGTCAAACATTGTAGTTTGTAGGTGTTTTCTCTGTTTTCTTAAACATTGTAGTCTGGAGATATTTTTTCAAGGTGTGTTTAGGTATATATGGTGGTTTGGATAAGTTTGGAAGAAGGAAGTTGGACTTTTAGAAGTATGGTTGTGTGTTGGACATGTTAGGGCTATAAAACCTATAAAATAGTGGAAGACAAGTATGTATTAAGTACTACAAAATAATGGAAGATATGTATGCTTATAATGCTACAAAATAGTAAAAGATAGGTATCTATTCTGAAGATCATGAGAATGATGGTTGTTAGTGCTTATGTGTTATATTATTTGATCTAGAAGTGATTTGTTCAATAACAGGGATATACAGATATATACAGTTGAATGTTAGTTGTTCAGTTGTATTTTCAAAAGGTTTCCACTACAAAATTAAGAGTTTAAGATATGCATTTATGATTTGTATTATATTTAGGTTTTCGTCTTGGTTGTGATGTTTTCTGGTGATCCAAAAATAGTTCTTGGTGATCAAGAAATAATGTCACCAAGTATTGCAATTATGATCAGTTTGTGTGCTGATCCAAAAATGTGTTGTGATGGCTTCTGACATGGACAAATGGAAAGTGATATGGCATATGACATGGAGATTAGATCTCACCATTGCATTTGGAGGTCCACATACAATTGGCAAGTGATGTGGTTCTTTGGGCAGTGTGATACTATACGTTTGAGATAAATGTAGAAGTTGTTCTGGTGATTATGGATTTGGTATGAGCTATGTGTAATGCGTTCATGGTCCCTCATTCTCCTGAACTAGACCATGTTTCATGTTTTTGGTCTAGGTATTACATTTAATGAATGTTTATTATCTAGATGGGTTCATGTTATGTGTTGCCTATGTTTTGGTCTAGATGCTCTTGGCATGACCCTTATTGTAATTTATTGTTTGCAGGGTCAACTTTTAATTTAATTTTAATTTTCTTTTGGAATGACCAACCTTTTTGTAATTCAAATGACCTATCTTTTATATAAGTGCAGTGTGTTATTTGGAAAAATATAAGAGATTTGTGTGAGAAAGTGAAATTCTATGAACAGAGTTTTGGAAGAGTATAATTTAGTTTGTGTCATAGTTGGTTAAGACTATGACAGAGAATTAAAGGCTTGGGAAGGTTGAAATATCTATGCAGGACAATTGTATTATCATGATAATTTCTTCTTATCTATTGAGAAGATTGTATGTATCTTTTCCCTATGACAGTGAGTCTTGGGTGCATACATTATTTTCTTTATCTTACTACTTTGGTAGTTAGCCTTTGTTTGCGAGTCTAAAGAAATGGGCTCCTATCTATACTTAGTGTTCTATGGGAAGAGAGAATCTCATTGAAAGTCTAGATCAGTGAGATCCTACTATATTTATAATCAAACTATATATCATTGATTTATCTTTGTGGGAAAGTGCTCACTATGGTTTTTCCCAGTTTGGGTTTTTCACATATAAAAATATTGGTGTTGTGTGTTTTTATTTTTGTTCATTAATAATTGAATGTGTTATGAGGTGAATATTCAATATAGTTGATTATCTAAGTAATATTTTTGGTTTATGTTGATTCATCCCCCCCCTTTAGCATTTTATGTGTGTTCATAATTCTAAGGTTGGGGTGGTATGATTAACAAGGTTGCTAAAGATGGATTGTTCTTAGGCCTCAAACACTCAAGCACCCACAAATGAACCAAAAACCCTCCCTATGTCCAAGGATGAAGGTTTTGGTGTTCTTATGTTGTTTATAACAATTATTAATCACTCATGTGGTTTATAACCCCACCCAGCACTCACATCTTAGAAAATACTCATATTAGGCCTAGGCTCCTTGTAGCCCAACAATGACCTAAATTGACACTTAACTCCCAATTTATCCAAACAACTCTTTGAACCAGATACCTTTCTAGATACACATTATCCCCTTACAAACATGCCAAAATATTTTCTATTGTTTATTTGGACCAACTGTCCTAAAACTTGACTCTACTATGTTTAAAAGAGGGCTAAAAACATGCACTTTTCAAAGCAAGTGTAAAGAGATCTTACTCCCAGACACCAAGACTCTAAAAATTCTTCACCAATGACCCCAATACAAGGAATATTCAACCAATTTGGCCCTCTGACCCCTGCAAACATGAAACCCCCAATTTAGCTTCAAATAACCCTTAAATCTAGGGCTTTCTAAATGCCCCACTTCCCAATGCTTGTGACACTAAAAAAATATGGATTCACCATTTAATTTTCATTTTAAGAAAAACCACAACATCATATATGGTCCTCCTTAAGGTATATTTCTTGTTGCTGCTCCAATCCAAGCAATTCCTTCAAGTTTTCATTCACAAACTTGGTGATCACCCTATCATTTCAACTCTTTTGCAAAATATTATGTTATTACAGTAATTTACATGTCAAATATGCATCATTCCATGAGAAAAATTCATTACATTCATGGAATGATGCTTCTAAATTTAAGGTTTTCTCAAACTATTATGGAAAAATAGTGACTTTGTGGGGACAGTCAATACAAATGAATTAAAATTGAAACAAAAAGACTTCAAAACATTAAAATATGTTTTAAAAAATAATATGTATTTCTTAAAACCATTATAAATACCAATGGAATGTTTACGAATTCAAAACATGCAATGAAAGTAAGGAAACTATCAAAAATTCTTATTTTTATTGCATTTTTAGTAACAGTTTGTACCATAGGCAACTCTCTATTGTACAATGATTACATTTTTTCTTATAAAATTCATAAAAAATCCCCCAATTGATTTGGATCTGTTACATGGCTTTATTTAAGCCATTAAACTCCTTAAAACTATTTTCCCACCTTTTCCTAACCAGTCGTTACTTTGTGAAAGTTTGAATTTCAAAACTTAGGAAAATAACTTAATTTCATTTTAATTTAAAAACCACTGACAATTGTGGATTCTAAATACTTCATAAAAAATTCCTAGACTCTTCTAACACCCTTATACACTATATTTTCATTATTTTCAATTTTGTATTCCTAAGGTACTTATCAGGACCTTTAGCACATTACATCCATTTATTACATTCAGTGTCATTATACATTATTAAGGGCATTAATACATTGAAATTGATTTGATTTGTCTTCCAAGGCTTCATGTCCCATCTATTATTCCATACTTTCTTCATCCTATGCTCTGGCTTCTCATTAGGTGCCCCTGCACCAGTTTAACTTATCTAGGAAGTTCATTATATCTTGGTGTATTCTTCTGCCTAGCATAATCAATTTTATTTTTTCCCACATCTGTAGGGGTGAGGGAATTCATATTAAAATTAGAACACCTGATTATTGCATCCCTACTAATATCATAGAACACAAACCCACCATCTTTATTGATTCTCTTAATCACTAAATCAAACCTCTGTGACATATCCCTTATATTATCAAATTCAATGATTTCTTTTGGAACAATCAATATTTCTAGGTCAAGGGACCAAGGGTTTGAAATAAGGACTTTCTTATCTTTGTTCTCAAATAAATAATTAAATAATTTCCAACTATAGATATGTATATTAGCATCCCTACAATCTCAATAATTTTCCTTAAAAGTGTATTTGGTTTTAGACCTTGTACCAGACTAAGGAAAGATATCTATGATTTCTTGTGAAAAGCCTTAACTTCTCTCTTTGGGGCTCTCTCTATAATTTTTACATCTTCATCCTTTTTTAGGTTTCTCGCCCTTTTGTTATGTTTATACAGGAGCTTGTGCAAAAATTTTCATCGGATTTTCTACTCCATGGGCCTTAGATTTCCTCTTCCTTGCTAAAGGTTGGGTATCCTCCTCCTTATCCTCTTCTTGAATTTTATTTTTTAATTCCTCTCGTTTCCTCTTTTTCACCCTTCTTCTTTCCAACCCTCTTGGGTTTGGAAGATTCTCCTTCCACCTTATTCATTGTGGTTTATCCCATTTTATTCATGTTTACACATTGATATTCCTAGGAATTTGGACACTACTAACTTTCCTCTTTTATACTATAAACACAAAGAAATAACTTGATCACCTTCAAAAAAGTCAAGAACAAATTACTGGTTATAGTTTCATAAAATGCTAGTTGTGCTTGATAAACATGTTACAAGTGTGATTGTCATTGCACCAAAAGATTTACCTTTCAATGCTTGATACAACCAATAGACTTATAATATCTACAGGAGGCAGTTAGTCCCTTGTCATGATTCCCAAGGGGAGCACTCACCATTTTTCCAACAATCTCCCCCTCAGTGCTACTTGAGGGGATTTGAACCTATGACCAAGCTCTGAGACTGCTTATTACAAGTGTGAATGTCATTGCATCAAAAGATCAACCTTTCAATGCACAATAAAAATACTAGACTTATAGAATCCACAGGAGGTATTTAGTCCCTTGTCATGAATCCCGAGGGGAGCGCTGACCATTTTACCAACAAAAAACCCCTTCAACTTGCAGATCTCCCCTTTTCAACTTTAGCAATGTAGAATGATATGAAAATTCAAGGTCATTCACAATTAATATCATGTAGGATAATGAATTCTATTGGTCATAAATTTGTATGTGTGACATAATTCAACTTTGATTCTCATGCATGAGCTTAAACCTCAACTATTGATTTTCTCAAAATTAACCACTCTAGTTAATTTGCTTGTGCATGACTTCAACTTGATGTTTTAAATTAATATCATAATCAACCCATGTGCACACCACCAACAAGGTCCTCAAATTTTAAGGGAATTTAGGGTCACATCAACCCCACATAACACTTTCACCCTAGTCTACCACAATAATTCTATAATAATCTTCATGAATGACGAGGGAATGCAGGCAAAATATTTTTATTTGACTTAAACATTTTCTGCAACCTAGTGGCTTATGTAACATCTTTTTGAATTTGGTAAGGGAACACAAGGTATTCACTTCTCATTCTTTTACATATCCCACAACCCCTTGGATTTTGGTCTTTAATTGTTCATGAACCTGGCAGAATATGAGGTTGCATCACTTTTATCTTATTTCCTCTCCCCTTTGAATCCCTCAATAGCTTATGACTCCATCCTTAAGGTAGCAAGGAAACACAAGACATGAGTTTTTTAGAAACCACTTTCACCTTGAAATCCTACATCAACTTTCACAAATTTAGTTAGTACCTCGAGGGGATGTGAGGTGACTATCCCTTTTCATTTTCTCTTATTCCTACCATCTTGCAAGTTACTCTTCAATGGTTCACTAAAACACAAGGGATGATAGGGTATTTTCAAATGCTTGACTGGTCTCCTACCCTATAATCCCTCAACTTATCTTATCACTTAGTTACTCTTCATGTGAGAATTTAGAGTAACATCTTCTACATTCTTTCCTACATCCTACAATCCCTCAACTTATTTTATCAAACAATCTTTCCCCTCAAGGGGATTTAGGGTCACAATCTCTTTGCTTCTTTTATTTCTCTAACATTCCCACCTATAATAACACCTTCTAATCTTCAATAATGAGGGAATGGGGGATGAAAATCCATGTCGCTTGAGGCACCACCCCACAAACCCGCAACTTTGAGAAACGTATTCAAAAAAGATTGATGGAACATGGGGACAAAAAATTTCTTAAATGTTTTTATTTTTCATATGACTTTAACAATGTTTTAACATGAGGGTTCAAAGGGTCATGACTAGGGAACAATTAAGAAACATTACAAATGACTTAAATGTAATAATGGTGATCGATTTAAAATGCATTATCAATTTATAGGGCTAGTAATCTAGATTTTTACTTAAAACCTAACCAAATCTTCATCATAACGTAAGATAGAAACATAAAGGGGTATGAAAAATGTTAAATAAAAAATTGATACATACAATATCTGGTGAATTTAGAGGGGTTTTTCATTCAGACTATGTAATGGGAGGAGTGGTAGGAAAGGAGTTTAGGGAAATATTTATTGAAAATAGGGGGATTTTTTAGTATACTATGAACACACATAACATAACCCAAGTTCACTAAGTGAAGCCCCCATGTCACAGGTATGTTATATTTAGGGCTCAAGGTGATGACACTCACATAAAGTAGTGAATAACAAGATGTCTAAATAATGCAAACTAGTAACAAATTGATCATTTAAACATTTTATGAAATAAATATAAATCAGATATAAAATAGAAAGATAGAGATAATGCAAATATTCATCAAGTTCATGCAAAAAAATACTTAATGTATCATAATGATTGCACATAAAAGCTAATAAAATGCATGAAGTAAACTTTAATCTTTCATAAAGTAATTTAAACCTAATCTAAACACCAAATTAGAATGGAAATGTAAGGATGTTGGGGTCACCAAAATGTGATGAAAGAAAAATGGAAAAGGGAAAATTAATAGGGTATGTGTTCACTAGGATGGTCAATCAAACTAGAAAGAATCATACCCAAATTTCTTCTCTCTTTCATTATATTAAGAAGGGGAAAGTACCTATAAGGATTAAGGGAGCTCAAGCATTGAACAGGTGTAAGGTATTTCTCCTTTGCTAATAGTGTAATGAATGATTAATGAAATTTGGAATGAAGGAATGGAACAAGTAGGATAATATAGGATGCAATGAGGAAAAATATGTAGATGTAAATTGATAACTAACTTATAAGCAAATTTTAGGACTAAATCGAGGTAATAGATGTTGTAACTAACCTACACACAAATATTCAACCCAAATCCCCTACCATGGGTTTCCTAGAGTATAGAGGGTGATTGTAATCACTCTTTATGTTGGGAGAGATCCTTGATCATCTAAAAAGAGATGAAGAAGTAGTAGATCTGTAGTATATTACCAGATATTCTTGTAGCCTGCAAATCCGTAACTCTATCACTTGTCATCTACACACAGAAAATAGGGAAAATGTTGGGAGAAAGGGATTTTCCTCAATTAAACCCCTAAATAGGGATTTAACCTTGAAATCAAATTGATATTGCGTAAAGGAAAAAGTATCCTATTAGTAGCACTGGCTTGAAAAGATGTTATACCTTCACAAGTGCTTAATTGCTAAGGAAGATGCTTGAAAGTTGTCTTGATGTAGTATTGACCTTGGACCTAGGAAGGACATGAGTGCCTTCACACATGCTAGGATCTAGACATTACTCCATATGTTCCACGCTTTATGCTCGAATGTGATGACATGTAATCGATTGAATGTTTGGTAATGTTAAGTTGAAGATGATACAAGACATTAAATCAGCTAATGGTTCATATTGTCATTGATGTCAACTTGATATCATATGTATGCTCATATACATAATTCCAAATAATTCATAGAATCAATGGAATAGAGGTTATGCTTTCAGCAATGCATATAAGTCAAGTATTCACTAAGTGACAGACCACACCGGCGGAGTGCACACCATCGGTAAAGACAGAGATAAAGTCACAGTGATGCCCGACGAGTAGAAGATAGTGTTTCCCGATGAAGTAGAATCACAGGATGCCCGATGAGCTAAAAGTAGTATTGCCTGATGAGAAAGATCCAATGATGCCTGACGGACAGAGATCCTGAAGCTAACTAAAGTTGCACCGACGGAACTGGCAGTTGTCACCGGCAACGAACTACAGAATTGACCGACAGAACAAAGAGATCAGAAAATGACAAAATATCTAGTTGGTAGAGCTTAAAGATAGACTTAATTGGTTGTTTTATTTGTTTTATTCAACCACAGTTAAAGAAATTGATTTATATATTTGGCAAGAAGATAACTACAAGATAAATCAGGAGTTAAAGTCGTAAATCAATTTGGCTGGATTGTTTTTCACGCCAAGAATCAAGAATCAAGAATCAAGGAAAATCATGTCTATATAAGAGACAGTCATAATTCATTTCCACATGCACTCAGATATATGGGGGAGTGAATTGAAAGAAGATGCTGAAGAGAAACTGGTGAAGGGTAAACTTCATACAGTCCTGATCAATCAAGCTAAGGGAGAGCTAAAGAATTCTACAGACACGGATGAATAGTGAAGCACAGCATCATAGAGAAAAAAGAGTAAAGTACAAAGGAATTGAATTGATGCATTGATCATAGAGGTAAAGTACATAAATAGATCTGAATATCTACAATTCAAGTTGCATTAGAAATAGGTCATTGTGTTTCAGTTTAACCATTGAAGCATTAAGTCTCTTAACTGAGTAGGACTTAACCATCTTCTATAATTGAGGTATATCCTAACAGATTACCAAAAAGGTTGATTCATGATAGTAGCAATGGTCTTACCTAAAGCCTTTTGATAGTCTAAGAAGGAGGCTCATTCAAGGATGGTAGTAAGATTAGCATAAAGCCTATTGATAGTCTAAAGACTGATTCAAGGATGGTAGCGTAGATGCCAGATACTTAGTGCCAACCTATGTATAAAAATCCTCTAACAAGGTCACACTTAATCATGTGTTTGTAACCTTTAATAGGGTTGGCTCCTAATAGGGTTCACTTCAGAAGAGTAAAAATTTGGGGTACCGTTCCCAGTGGTTTTTCCCTTAACAGGGTTTCCATGTTAAAATCCTTGTGTTATGTGTGTATGGTTTATTACTTTATTGTTTTAAATTTCACATATGCATTTCTAGATTGATTGGTATACTCTGCATATTTACTGAGTATCGGTAAATGATTTTTTTTGCTTATCGGTAATTGAGGAGAATAAGGAAAGACAAGGTAAACCGATAGACAATCATTTGTTTCAATTATTTCAAAGGCATACATCTGGTAGGGGCTTAATAATCTGAGGTGTATTAATCGGTGGATTAAAGTTTAAAGGATAAATTTTTGAGGCCACTAATTCACCCCCCCCCCTCTCAGTTATTACTAAAAATTTATATCTGAGTTTGTGTGCTTAGAAGGAAGGTTTCAATACCTAAGTAAAGATCACAAGATGAACAAACAGATGTGCCCAAGTTGAACAAGGTCAACTTTGCTTCATGGAAAAGAAGAATAAAGCTTCACTTATCAGGTACTGGCAATGATATTACTTAATACTTAGATACTACATATGTGTTGCCTACAAGACCATTGACAGTAGATCAATTGAGACTAAATCATGAACATAACTGCATGGTTATACAGCTTTCAGCCTCACTCTCTGATGCTGAATTTGGGGATGTCAAATATTGCAAAAATGCAAAGACAATGTAGGACAAGTTGAAGCTTGTACATGCAGGTGATGCAAATGTTCTGAGAGCCAAGGTAGAAAGCCTCAGAGGAAATTTTGATGATCTTAGAATGAAATAAGGTGAAAACATCACTCAGTGAGCACAAGAATAAAAGTATTCAATGTTATACGAGGCGTTGGAGGTACACTTGAAGAGGAGACAGTGGTAAGTAAAATCTTAAGAACCCTATTGCCCATATATGCTATTAGAATCTCTTCTATTAAAGAAATGAGAGCAGTAGAAAATAATACAGTCACTCTTGATAGCCTGATTGGTACACTGATTTCATTTGAGATGAATAATTTTGATGATAGTGTCTTACCAAGTTTAGATTCTGCATTCAAGTCTTCTATGAGAATAAGCAAATCTAGTCAGAGACACTCATCTAGAAGAGACAGTGAAAGAAAAAGTGAACAAGAAGATCTAGATGAAATTGAAGCACTCATGGCGAGAAGAATGCTAAGAGGCAAAGGTAAATACAAAGGCAAGTTGCCACTTGTATATTTTAATTGTAAAGAGATTGGACACTTTGTAGCAAGATGTCCTAACAAAAGAAAAGATGACAAAAGTGATAACAGATCTTTTGAGAAGAAATCTGACAGAGGTGATAATAAAGATTACAGAGGTTATCGATGTTTAGAAAGAAGTGATACCAGAGATTACAAGGACAAAGACAAGAAGGCTAGCTATCTAGTTGCTTGCAAAGATGAAGATACTGACACCGAACCGGATGATGATATTGAGATAGTATTTTTAGCTGTGAACGATGATTCAGATGAAGATGAAAGGTATGAAGAAACTATACTCATATATAAAATTATTAATAATGATATATGGATTATAGATAGTGGCTGCACTCACCATATGACCGGTGACAAAGAAAATTTTAATACTTTTGAATACTATAAAGGTGGTATAGTAAGAATGGAAAATGATTCTCCTTGTCAAATTGAAGGTAAAG
>MU224024.1:681937-703801 GCA_018584345.1 Thuja plicata | reverse complement strand
CCATTGAAGCATTAAGTCTCTTAACAGAGCAGGACTTAACCATCTTTTGTAATTGAGGTATATCCTAACAGATTACCAAAAAGGTTGATTCATGATAGTAGCAGCGGTCTTACCTAAAGCCTATTGACAGTCTAAGAAGGAGGCTGATTCAAGGATGGTAGCATAGATTCCAGATACTAAGTGACAACCTATGTATAAAAATCCTCTAACAAGGTCACACTTAATCATGTGTTTGTAACCTTTAATAGGGTTGGCTCATAACAGGGCTCACTTCAGAAGAGTGAAAAATTGGGGTACCGGTCCCAGTGGTTTTTTTCCCTTAAAAGGGTTTCCACGTTAAAATTCATGTGTTATGTGTGTATGGTTTATTACTTTATTGTTTTACATTTCACATATGCATTTATGGATTGATTGGTATACTATGCATATTTACTGAGTATCAGTAAATGAGTTTTACTGCTTATCGATAATCAAGGAGAATAAGGACAGACAAGGTAAACCGATAGACAGTTATTTATTTCAAGTATTTCAAAGGCATACATCTTGTAGGGACTTAATAATCTGAGGTGTGTTGATTGGTGGATTAAAGTTTAAAAGGATAAATTTTTGAGGCCACTGATTCACCCCCCCCCCCCCTCCCANCCCCCCCCCCCCCCCTCTCAGTTATTACTAACAAAGCTGACAATAGTTTGGTGGTGCAGGTGGATTCAAGGGGAAACTCAAGTTTTGACACATCTCAAGTGGTTTTTCTTTGGAAAAATTGATTATGGTTCTCTTGAGCCCATCATAATCAGATGGTGGGTCATATCTGGTTTGTACAAGTAGAACAGATGGAACCTGTGTAGATGGAAACTGTTAGAATTAATAATTTTTCCTTGGTGTATTATTTAAATTTGGATAAGCCAAGGTATCATATAATGTAATTTTTCCTCTAGTCCTAGTGGGAGGACAACTCATTTCTTTTATTTCCTCTATTAAATAAATTAGTTTATTTCTCCTTAAGAGGATTCTCACACTTGGCACACACTTAATGTGAATGTGGCATTCATAGAATATGGGAGTTACATTCTAACTCCATCACTCATCTCTATTTAAGAGATGCTTCTCCACACACTTCTTGAATAATTTTTTCACTTCTACTCACATTCTCAACTCTTGCTCTCTGATTGTTTTATTGAGCTTCTTTCTCATATTCTCTCTCTTTCTTTAGGCCTTTTTGCCTCATTCATAATATATTCACAAGGGGTTTTTCTTGTTTTCCCCTTTCAAAATCCTTGTCTCATTGTATTGATCTTGGAGCATCTTGATGGTTTTGGTGATAGATCTTGAAGCAATCTCTCTTTCATTATTTTATGGTAAAATACTTCCTTTTGTTACACTCACTTTGATTCTTTCCTTTAAGTTCATTTCATTTTTTAATGTTTCTTACATGGTATTAGAGCTATCTAATCCTTGTTTTGAGTGTTTGCATGAAGGTACCATTTGAAGTATATCACGTTTAATTAACTTCTGTTGTAGGTTTTTTGTTGATTACAGATCTAACATTATTTTCTAACTCTCTTTAGTAGAGTTTGAATTTTTTTGGGGTTTGGACGGTTCACCGCCAAACCCGATTTCTATTTTTTTGTTTGTCAAGTTCTGGATTCACCCTCTTTCAAGAAACCGCAAGGGATTTCACACTTGCCTGTTATGTATTTTATCATTAAAATGATATTAAATCTGTCTCTAACATTTCTACAGTTTCAATTTATTTCTTTCTTTAACAAGTTTTATACCTTTCACAGTATTCAAAATAAAATCTAACTCCTTGCAGGTTACTCAAGCATATTTCTCTGCGGGTTTTATATATCTCTATTTTTTGTTTAAATATCTCTATTTATATTTAAATTTGTTATATCTAGCTTTGCGCAACCTATTGGGGTTTGTACGGTTCCCATGCTTCATCTTTTCCCTCTCTCCAACGCATAAATTTGTCACAATATACATTGCATGTATATGTTTCCTCATGCAGCAAGCAAGTTGCTCCTAATTTCCTTGCACAATCTAAACAACCACCACATGCAACACCTTTGTCTTTTCTCCCTTAATACTTACCTTATTTCTCCCACGCTTCCATTTACTTCCTCCTTAGAAATCTCCTCATCCCTACTCACACCTTAAGTCTCCCTTCATGTGCAGTCTTGTCTCCATGCAACAACATATTTGTGTTGCCCCTCCCTCTATCTTTCATTCCTTACGCAACCATTCCATCATTCATCTCTAGATTTTTCGGAGACTCGCCACATAGGAAGAATAATCGTATACATGCAAAGGAGGAAGATCATGCAGCCATTAAACTCTCTCCCATGCAAGTCTTCTATAATTATGTGTTGACCACTCAGAGAAACAACTTCTCTGCTCCTTCCTCTCGCAAGAAGGCTACCTAATTTATTCATTGCACAGGCTCTTATCTTTTCGCAGGGTCTAATTTTTACTCTTGCATAGTTTTAAACTCATCCTTCATTTACTTATAATAGCATTTAAGTCAGAAGTTCTTAAAACGTTTCTTATATCATTTTTATTTATCTAATCATTATAACATCTTTTTTGGCATATGTTGGTTTCTTGTAGGTTAATCATTATATTCCTTATAACATTTTTTAAAAGTTATAGCTTGTCATTATAATGTTATGCAAGTCTTCTTGCAGCTCCATTATTAGTCATCATTAGATTCTTCAGCTTATTTTTATTTTTATCAAAATTTATTCAATCTTTTAATTAACATAAAAAAAAGTTTAAATGTAAAAAAAAAACTTTGTTTAATATTTGTTTAACCCAATTCACATTTTATCAGTATAAACTTATTCCAATTGTCATTTTGCTAATTTGTTGCAATAAAAATTTGTTTTCTCATTTAAACAAAAAATTTAAATTTCTTTAATTTTTATTTCCTTGCAAATTAACCGGTAACATTAGCATGAAATTTATTTTTCTTGCCCTTTAGCATTTTATCTTAAATATATTTCACTCTGTTTGGCTTAATCTTATCTTTTTTTTATATTTAATTATGTTGCATTTAATTATGTCTAATCCTCACTATGATAATATTCCTCTTTTCGATAGCTATCCTATTTGGGATAAATCACATGTTGATGACTATTCTTGGGATAACCCCCTAGATTACCATCTTCCTAAAGAAATAACCTTAATACAAAGAGATATTATTTTCTCTCCTTATGATGCATTCCAGATTGATGATTCTTCTTATTTCCATGCATATTCCCTTTTTGATGATATTTTCGAACCAGAAGAGGATATTATTTCTACTTTTATCAATGTTACTATCCCTTTTTAGTGGTATGGTGCATCTTCAGAGGGTATTTCTTTCTTTAGTATTTTAAATTGTTACCTTATGTCCTTAAAGTTGCTCAGTTTTAATTTGTTCAAGTAATCATACAACATTGCCTTCCAATGGATTATTTCATTATTTTTCATTAATTTCTCTTAGATTTTATATGATCTATTGTTGCATATTTTATGAGTTCCATTTGATCCATTGTTCCAATGTGTAAGTTGCATTAGGATGCACTTACTTCAGTTGATGTTTATCAACTTGTTCCATTTGTAAGTTTCATTAGGATGCACTTACTTCAGTTGATGTTTATCAACTTATTCCATTTGTAAGTTGCATTAGGATGCACTTACTTTAGTTGATGTTTATCTATTTTTAAGTTGCATTAGGATGCACTTACTTCAGTTGATGTTTATCTATTTGTAAGTTGCATTAGGATGCACTTACATTAGTTGATGTTTATCAACTTGTTCCATTTGTAAGTTGCATTGGATGCACTTACTTATGTTGATGTTTATCAACTTGTTATATTGCTTATTTTTCTCTTGGTGAGGACGTTGTTCTTGAAACCCTTCTTGAATTTTGTTGGATTCATCATATATTTAGCAAGAAATATGTTTTTCTCACTCATAATCCTTGGTTCAAATTATTATTTAGCATATATGTCAATATTAATGTTGGTTTAAATTATTATCTCCTTAATGGTTCATTACTCATGGTTCATACGTGTAGACATGATTGGCTAATCAAATCAAAAGTTTATTTGTGCTTGAGTCATATGTTCTACTCGGATTATGGTTTCTTCTCTCTCACTCCTCTTTGAAATATTACTAATGTGATTGAGTTTGCATTCTTCATTGCTTAGATTGTGAGTCATGCAGGTTATGGATTAGCTACCCATTTACTTGTAGTGAGATGACTCATTAATGGATTGTCTATATCCATATGATTTATGCAATGTTGATGCAGGTCTCATTAGTTGGCCTTGTTCTGGTCATTTTTGTATTAGTATATTTATTTTGAGATGAGAGGATGGATGTTGTTTATGGTATCTTGATGATTTGGTGTATCTCGATTTCATATTTAGCTCCTTTGTTTTTTGATGAAATATCATGCATTTCTTTAAAGATATTTTCTGATGTAACAGTTTCAAAGTTACACTAACTTGGATGTTAGATGATATTCTTCTTGTGGATAGGTTCCTTGGTTCGTGTTTCTAAGTTTCTTTATTTTAGGTGAATCTTCAAGGCCCAACTATGGAATCACTTCCTCTTCACATGTCTTATAACTTTAAGAAGACTACATCAAGACTTGGATCAAGACAATCAAATCTCTTCCTTATATTGAAGATCAAGTTGTCAATTTTGTAAAGATGCATTTTGTTTCATTATAAAAATTTGGGTTTAATTTCCTTGATGTAAACACCCAAAGTAAATATTAAAGGGGGTGTTAGAATTAATAATCTTTCCGTGGTGTATTATTTAAATATGGATAACCCAAGGTATCCTAAATTATAATTTTTCCTCTAGTCCAAGTGCGAGGACAACTCATTTCTTTTATTTTCTCTATTAAGGAAATTAGATTATTCCTTCTTAAGAGGATTCACACACTTGGCACACACATAATGCGAATGTGGAATTCATAAAATATGGGAGTTACATTATAACTTAATCACTTATCTCTATTTAAGAGATTCTTCTCCACACACTTCTTGAACAATTTTCTCACTTCTACTCACATTCTCAACTCTTGCTCTCTCATTGTTGTAATGAGCTTCTTGCTCATATTCTCTCTCTTTCTCTAGGATTTTTTGCCTCATTCATATTATATTCACAAGGGGTTTTTCTTAGTTCTCCCATTTCAAAATCCTTGTCTCATTGCATTGATCTTGGAGCATCTTAATGGTTTTGGTGATAGATCTTGAAGCATTCTCTCTTTCATTGTGTTTATGGTAAAATAATTCATGTTTTTACACTCACTTGGATTCTTTCCTTTAAGTTATTTTCATTTTTGAATGTGTCTTACAGAAACACAGACCCCATGAGTGAGGGGGCTCAGGGGTGAATATGAAGGAAGTTAAAAAAACCTTGGGTATCTCTTTTTGGGGTCAAATCTTCTGGTAAATGTTCTCTCCCCCAATGGACAATATCTCAAATCCTAAGAGTGACAGGTTTTCTATCTCTATTCTAGATTCAATGATAGATCATAATATTCTCCTTAATGGATTTTTCATCAGTGGGAAAGTTTATGGGCACAAGGCATAATATAGAGATTGTTAGATCTTTTTTCAAGAAAAAATGGTGTCTTAAAGGCCAAGTTCAAGTCTCAGCACTTCCCAAAGGCTTCTTCTCCATTTCATTTTATTGTGAAGATGGCATCTTTTCAATTTTAAGCATGCATCCTTGGGTCATTGGTAAATCCTCCCTAGCCTTGAAGAAATGGTCACCAAACTTGGATCTTTTCAATTCTTCTTTTGTCGAGGTTGTTCCTGTGTGGGTTTAAATTCTAGGACTACTTATGGAGTTCTAGGATGAAGATGTTTTTAGAGGCATTTCTTATTCCTTTGGGGTGATTCTCCCCATTGATTCCATGACAAAGACCAAGAAGAGGTTGGTAGTCACTAGAATATATGTTAGTATTATCCACTCTATAGACTTTCCCTCTTTTATTGATATTATTTTAAAGTTGGGCTCATGGGCACAGCCTATTGAGTTTTAATCTCTGCCCTTCGTGTCTTTCTACTATAATAAATATGGTCATTAGGTGAGGAAATGTCCCTTTAAAAACTACAAGAAAGTTGATAAGAAGGTTGAGATTACAACCAAAGATTGGTAGGTAAAATCTAAGGAGGTGGATAATGAATTACAAAATAAATCCAAGCCACTAAAGTTTAAGGTTCTGAGCTTCTTCTTATTTTTCCCAAGAATGATATAGTTGATGGTATTATGCAAGAAGTGGCTAAGGGTAATGAACGTATTGGGATCCATTCCCCTAAGGTTGATGAAATTGTTTCTCAATGTAGTGAGGTGGTGGGGTCCCCTTCTATCTAAATGGTTGATTATAATTTATGCTCCCCTCAAGTTGTTGTGTTCACCTTTCTGAATCTAGGGTATGAGATTGAGAAAGTGGAGCCAAAAAATTTAGCCATGTGTAATGAGATTGTCCTTAATATGAACTTATTCCTAAATTTATTATAGAAGGTCTTTTCTGATCAAGAGTTAGATCTAGGCAAAGAGAATTTAAGCTAGGAAAAAATAGAAATGGATGATGAGCCACCCTTTTTCCAAGCAGAAAGGAAGAAGGGAAGAAAGGCTTTATCTACAGGGGATTCCACCAAGAATAGAACAAGGGATGATTGTGGGGTCACCAAAAGCTTTGGTTGAAAACCTTTCAAGTGGCATAGGGAACACGAAAGCTTCCAGAACATAGTAGATAGGGTTCATAAAAATCTCCCTGAGCTTTCCTGAGAAACACTCCAATCAATTAATGAAGGTAATGTCATGGAATATCAAAGGGTTAAATAGATCTCATCAGCAAGACATTTTTTCTAAGTTTTTTAGATATCCTAAGCCTAATGTTATGGAAATTAAAGAAATTAAGATGCGGAAAGAGAGAGCTTCGAAGTTGAAAATTTTCAAGAATGGTAGGGTCCATTGTAATAGCTTTGAAGGGGATTCTAGTGGAAGTGTCACTTTTTGGAATCAAAATTACATTTATGGAGTCAATTTATGGGAAGATGCTAATCACATTACTGTCATATTTAGAGGCATGACTTTTTCTAGATTTTATCTAACATCCATGTGTCCAATAATAAGGTTGACAAGAGGAAGTTTTGGAAGGATTTGTCTTATTTTAGAGTTTGGTTCCAAGATGAAAAATGTATTATTATAGGGGATTTCAACACCACTTTGTAGGAGATGGGGAATTTTTGAGGATCTTAGATTTAGGTTGATAGAAAACAAGATCTCGTGGACTTCATTAGCAATCGAGGGCATCATGATTTTGATTTAGAGGGGATTGTTATGTTGGTATTATGTTGTGATATTGTTGGATATTGAGGTGCAGCCATAACGAGTCACTTATTTTATTGTCATTTATGTCAACTAAGTGGAAACTAAGTTAGTATAGTCATGATATACTTCAGGTGAAGTGCAGATACAATTGGTAAACATGTATTGCTGACAATTGGTTAAGTTCAGAAGATTGGTAGACAATGAAAACATCACTTTGGTGGCGATCATGTTAGAAGTGGAATTATGAGGAGAAATCATAGATACAACATCAACCATTATATATCGAAATGTGGTTCCAAACACAACACATTTGGTTGAGAAATGAGATAGTTTTTATTGTCATAGAGATTAAGACAGGTAAAACACTTATGTTCTTGAGTATCGGTCAGTAGATCACAGATCGGTGAGAAGTTAAGTATGTGCAATCATTTATAATGATATGATGACATGGAATAAAGGTTAGAAATTTGATGTTTTGATATTTATGAGATTGATGCAAACATTTAAGACAGATTTGAGGTGTTGTATTGGAGAATTTAAAACCTGTTTGACTACTTTGGAGATGTAACTAGCAGATCTTACCTTGACCTAACGCGGTCATGATAAATCATTTTATTCATCGAGATTGTCAAATTGACACATGGTGCTTTTGTTAGAAAGTAATTTTAAGATCATTGTTAACTCAATCGAAGATGTTTATCTATAGGTACTGGTCACCTTGAAAAGTGTTAATTTGTTAAGATATTTTTAAGAGTTGTTGTGGATGATTAGGGTTTTGTGATTTCAATTTAAGGTTGCAATCAGAAAGCTAAAAGATAGAGAGCGGAGAGGAGTTATAGAGTACAAAGAACTTATTGGATGTGACAAGAAATCAATGCTACATCCATATCACTAATCTTGTTATTCCCTAATAGTTGCATCTAGCAAAATCTCTTGACCAGGTGAACTCTAACAAGTTCTTTTTGTAAATCCTTTAACATGGTAACTTCTTTATTGAGGTTTGAAATCCTCTAGAGATGTAGATCATAGCTGATCTTGTTATAATCCTAATAGTATACTAGTCACTCCTAAGAAGGTGAACCATCAGAAAGGCTATTTGTAGCTCCTAATAGGGCAAACTCATTTACTATAGTATTGGGCTTATGGGTGTCTTCCCCACCATGGTTTTTTTCCCTCTTACAAGTATTTCCATGTGAAAATATATTTGTCATGTGTGATGAATTTGTGGTTGCTTGATATTAATTTATTTATGTATATGCATCAGTTATATGCTTTGTAGTTTGGAAAGTATTTTAGAAGTTAATTAGATCAGTGGTTGAATTAGGTTATTATTTGTTTGGACTGATTCACCCCCCCCCCTCAGTATCTATTAATTCCAACAATTAATATCATATAATAGGTCCTCTTGGTGATAAGCCTAACATCTTGGGGAAAATATCCACTATCATGGAAGGTTATAGGTATGATATGCAACTTGAGAATGCAAACAAGTTGATCATTGAGTTGCAAGAAAAGTTGAAGAAGACACTTGCCAAAAGGAGAGAACTCACTGAGAAATTGAGTGAAAGCCAAGACTACATAGATCAACTGTCTGAAGGAATTACATTTGAAGAGTTTGAGGCAATCATAGATTTTTTGATTAAGAACAAGGGTCTCAAAGAAAATGTGCTAATCTAAAAAGAGAGATTGAAAGTTAGCCTATTAGGATGTGTGAAGTCCTTGAGGAAAAAGGAAAATCTACATACGCAAAAAGTACTGCAGAAGCTTCCAAGAAATGTTTTGATGATGCCCTAAAGGAAAAAGATAGAGAGCTCGTTAGTCTAAGACAAGAATTTTCATTATATCAGAATCAAATGGAGGATACTACTGTAGAGAATCTTCAAGTAATAGCTGAGAATGAAAGGCTTAGAGAGATGAATGAGTCATTGAAGAAGGAACCAAAAATTGACAAAGACAAAAATGAAAAGCTTAAGAAATTCAATGAAAGCTCACAAAAGCTTGATGAAAAACTAAAGAGCCAAAGAAGACACAGAGATACAACCAGTCTAGGTTATTCATGAGAAGGAACATTTGAAATTAGAGAGTCCTCTAAATATTGACCTAAGGAGACACATAAATATCAAAAGGTAGATCCAATCAAATTAGGCAAGAAACCTAACAAACCTACTTGTTATAATTTTGGAAAGCTTGGTCATACTATAAATGTGTGTAGGAGCAAATCAATGAACAAACCTCACTCTTTAAATGTTTATTTCTATAATTGTCACAAGTATGGTCATGCTGCATATGAGTGTAGATCCAGGTCTAGTAGTAGATCCAGTGGTGGTATCTTTGATGGATATTGTTTTTCATGCAACAAATATGGACACAAAGTTGAAGATTGCAGGTCAAGAGTGTATGCACCTAGGTCACCTATCACATCAGTGAATATTGTTAGAAGGGAAACACAATTCAACACTACATGTTATGTATGTGGTAACTATGGACACCTAGCAGTAAATTGCAGAATCAGAACTCTGAGAGGTAATGCTGGTCCTTGGAAGTCAACTGATATGACATGTTTTGTCTGTCACAAGATATTACATCTAGCTAGAGATTGTCAGTTTAGGAAACAATTTTCTAAGTAGTCAGAGGATAGAAAAGGAAATCAAGTTACTAATATTGATAAATTTAGCAGTAATATGAAGAAGACATGGTTAAAGAATGGAGAATTGAATTCTTCTAGTTGAATGAGAACTCCACTAGTTCAGGAAGTGTGGAGGTTTCATCGGTGAACTAAGCATATTATTTTCTTAGGGGGGCACTTAAAGAAAAATCCATTATAGATCCCCTAGATTCAAGAGCAGTAAAGATCTATATGCACATTATGGCATAAGTTTCTATTATTATGTTTCTAAGATTATGTGTAGACCACACTGAGATTTTATGATTGATATATATTTGATAGCGATTATTACTGTTGGTTGAGTACCAACTGGTGGATACATATTAACCAATGATATGACACTATTCCTACCATTGAAGTATGCAATGTCTATTTCTCTAACACTGTATAGAGGAAAAGTAATTTATTTTCACACTTTTACTTTCATTTGAGCATTCGAGAGCTATCTTTAGCTATTGTATGCAATGATTACTTTTGTAATCGAGATTTTGAGCAAAATTGATATCGAGTTTTTGTGAAACTCTAACCAGTCTATTGAAAGTTATCAGTATAGTTTGCTGTTAGATTTATGTGTTATTTTAGTTGGTCGTTATGGCAAAGAACATTGATATACCAGTTCTAGTAAACATATCTGAGCAACCTCAGCTCGTATTCAAACTGCATTCTTGTAAAGCGGCTGAGATTGATATGACTGGTGCCCTATCCACTATTCCTTTTGCTGTGATGGTGATAGGAGATTTTTTATCTTATATTCATTACAAAATCAAAGAGTTGGGAGTTAAAGAAATAAGGAAAGAATTCCAAGGATATTATGTATCAATGGTATATTGAAAGACAAGCACAAACATCTACAACAAAAGGGTTTACCTTATGCAGTGGACATACCCACTAAATTCCATCACGATTGGATTTGATATGTGATAAGCAGAGTGCATGATCAATTCATATGGTTGGATAGGCCATACAAGATTTTGAAGACAATGATTCACAGGGTTACAAGATTTTGAGCACAAGGTTTGGAATATACATTGAGAATGGTGGCTACTCATTTGGTCACTAAACTTACCAAATACAAGCAAGACAAAAGAGCTATGATTATCGACCACATTGTAGACAAGGAAGTTCTTTTTTTGTCCATGGTGATAGGTTACAAAGTTTACAGTCGAGTCAGGTTAACAATGTGCCTGGTGGTGCTATTCACACTACCTATCAGATTATTAAGGATGATTCAGTATATAGAAGCTAGTTCTTAACAAACATGCAAAGGATAAAGAGAGATAAACAACAATCTTTCAAGTATGGAGCCCTACTGGTATGTATGTTCTTCTATGTTCAAAAGTTCTTCCTTGGTATAGGATATGTTGTACGGTCAAATGACAAAATGGTAATCATTCATATAAGTGAATTCATAAAGAATTTAGGGAATAACTTTAATAATGTCATGTGGGGTTATTTCAAATATTTCCAATCTAAAATGCATAAATGAGAAAGGATTCTAGTTAGCATTCTAGAGAAGTACAAAAATGATATTTGTTTTCTAGTAGGCACTAATTCATGTATTGTAAAAGTTATGGAACCTATAACATATTGGATTCCTCCAAAGGGTCATGAGGGTGATTAGGTAACATTTTATGTTGATTATTTGTTTTCAAAACCTTTAGACAAACAAGCACAAATATTTGGAACTCATGATGAAGCAGTTTTCAAAATTCAAAAGGAATTGAAGAAACTGATCATTGAAAGGAAAAATAAGAGAATGGTATCTAACCTAGAATGGAAGTTTGGAAGTAGTAATGCAGGAACATATTGCACTGTTGAAACCAAAACTGAAGCTAAGAGAAAATAAAGAAAACCAAACAACTAGTGAAGTGAAGTCTCAAGTGGAATCATCAAGGTAGAAAAGTCAAGACATTTATACTCCTAAGAAAACTTACAAGAGAAAGAGAAAATCCAAAGAGGTAAAAGACATTCAGAAGGAAACTGATGAAGAAAGGATAGAATCAGACAAGGATGCCTCTGAACTAAAGAAAAGTGGTGAAACAAATAAGACACCTTCTATTGATGATATTGAAAAAGGTATTGTGGAAAATGATAGACTTGCTACTGTTGGCAGGAGATACACTTTAGGAAATGATGAAGACATGAAGAAGATAGAAGATTAAATTCTGTATCATTTTCATAAATTTTACAGAACACCTTTAGAGCTCCATTCTTACATTCCTGATGAGTTATATCATATGATTAATGCTAGATGGAGAATTGTATTACAAAGGATAGAGAGATTATGGAAAGATAACTTATCCAAGTGCAACTTGAATTGTGTATTAAAGATTAAAAAGGTAATGATTACTTCTCACAAGAATAAATTCAAAATCAAGAGCAGATCAGCTAGACTGTTAATTAATGATGCGCAAGGTGTACATAATGAAACTGTAGATATGGTAGAAGCTACTAAAGATAAAGGAGGTAGCAACACAAGTAGAATAAGTTCAAGCAGAAGTCAATGAACCAATCTAGGGAAATGATACATTTTTGTAAATCAGTTAATTGGGAATCTTGTTCTTGGTATTCCTAGCTTGGTGATGGACATTGGAACACAAAACATCATTCTATAAAAAATAGGTGGTGATGAGATTGAAATTATAGACATAACATGAAAATAGGATTCATCCTCATCATTTCCTATGGAACACAATAAAGAAATAATTTCTAAGAATGAAGAGGTGAAAGAAGTAGAGAGTAAGCAAGAAGAAACTCCTAAAAGGGATGAAGAGGAACCTGAAACTAAAAGGAAATTAATTCTTGAAGAGACTAGAATAAGGAAAAAATAGAAATCAATGACTATTGCAGAAGAGGAAGAAGAGGAAATTTATGAACAATACTTACCGACCACACCGGTCAATATGTCCAAATTAAAACCTATGAAATTGATGAATTTTTCATAACAATTGAGAACAAAGGTTGTAAGAGAAAAGGTGAGAACAAAGAAGAACAAGACAATAGTATTAAGATGAGCTAGAGATATCCTAGCTAAGTTAGTGCTTGAGGTTGAATATGATGAAACTGATACTCATATTCATTAGATGAATACTCTTATAAAGGTAATTCTAGATCAAGGTCTCGATTTGTAATCAGCTATAGTGAAACTTTTAGAGGCGACCTTAGAGAGAATATGATAGGTAAACTGATGGAGAAGATTACTACATATAGGATCAAATTGTCACAATTGATAAGGTAAGTTAAGACTAAAATGACTGAGGAAGGTAAATTATTTATCAAAATATCAAGGTATCTTGATTTTGTTCAAGATTTGGAACAAGGCATAGCTGAAGCACACACGGATAAGCCAAAGTATCCTAAATTATAATTTGTCCTCTAGTCCAAGTGGGAGGACAACTCATTTCTTTTATTTTCTCTATTAAGGAAATTAGCTTATTCATCCTTAAGAGGATTCACACACTTGGCACTCACATAATATGAATGTGGCATTCATAGAATATGGGAGTTACATTATAACTCCATCACTCATCTCTATTTAAGAGATGCTTCTCCACACACTTCTTGAACAATTTTATCACTTCTACTCACATTCTCAACTCTTGCTTTCTCATTGTTGTAATGATCTTCTTGCTCATATTCTCTCACTTTCTCTAAGCTTTTTTGCCTCATTCATATTATATTCACAAGGGGTTTTTCTTAGTATTCCCCTTTCAAAATCCTTGTCTCATTGTGTTGATCTTGGATCATCTTAATGGTTTTTGTGATAGATCTTTAAGAAATCTCTCTTTTATTGTGTTATGGTAAAATATTTCATGTTGTTACACTCACTTGGATTCTTTCCTTTAAGTTATTTTCATTTTTTTAATGTTTCTTATAGAAACACACACTACACGAGTGAGGGGGGCTCAGGGGTGAATATGAAGGAAGATAAAAATCCTTGGGTATCTCTTTTTGAGGTAAAACCTTCTGGTAAATATTCTCTCACCCCAATGGACAATATCTAAGATCCTAAGAGTGACAAGTTTTCTATCTCTGTTCTAGATTTAGTGATAGATCATAATATTTTCCTTAATGTATTTTTCATTAGTGGGAAAGTTTATGGGCACAAGACATAATATAGAGACTGTTAGATCTTTTGTCAAGTAAAAATGGTGTCTTAAAGGCCAAGTTGAAGTCTTGACCCATCCCAAAGGCTTCTTCTCCATTTAATTTTCTTGTGAATATGGCATCTCTACAATTTTAAGCAGGGGTCCTTGGGTCATTGATAAATCCTCCCTAGCCTTGAACAAATGGTCACCAAACTTGGATATTTTCAATTCTTATTTTGAGGTTGTTCCTATGTTGGTTTACATTGTAAGACTGCTTATGGAGTTCTAGAATGAAGATGTTTTTAGAGGCATTTATTATTCCTTTGGGGACATTCTCCCCATTGATCCCAAGATAATGAACATGAAGAGGTTGGTGGTCACTAGAATATGTGTTTGTATAATCCAGTCTATAGACTTTCCCTCTTTTATTGATTTTTTTAAAAGTTGGGCTCATAGGCACAACGTATTGATTTTGAATCTCTGCCCTTTGTGTGTTTCCACTATAAGAAATCTAGTCATTAGGTGAGGAAATGTCCCTTTAAAACATAGAAGAAAGTTGATATTACAACCAAAGTTTGGTAGGTCAAATATAAGGAGGGGATAATGAATTACAAAAGAAATCCAACCCACTAGAGTTTAAGCTTCTGAGCCTCTTCTTATTTGTCCCAAGAATGATATAGTTGATGGTATTATGCAAGAAGTGGCTAAGGATGATGAGAATATTGGGATCCATTCCCCTTATGTTGATGAAATTGTTGCTCAATGTAGTGAGGTGGTGGGGCCCCTTCTACCTAAATGGTTGATTATAATTTATGGTCCCCTCAGGTTGTTGTGTTCACCTTTCCAAATCTGGGGTATGAGATTGAGAAAGTGGAGCCAAAACTTTTATCCATTTGTAATGAGATTTTCCTTAATATGAACTTAATCCTTATTTTATTATAGAAGATCTTTTCTGATCAAGAGTTAGATCTAGGCAAAGAGAATTTAAGCTAAGAGGAAATAGAAATGGATGATGAGCCACCCTTTTTCCAAGCAAAAAGGAAGAAGGGAAGAATAAAGACTTTTTCTATAGGGGTTCCCACCAAGAAGAGAACAAGGGATGATTGTGGGGTCACAAAAAGCATTGGTTGAAAACCTTTCAAGTGGCATAGGGAACAAGAAATCTTCGAGAACATAGTAGACAGGGTTCAGAAAAATCTCCGTAAGATTCCTGAGAAACACTTCAATCAATTAATGAAGGTAATGTCATGGAATATCAAAGGGTTAAATAGCTCTCATTAGCAAGACATTTTTTCTAAGTTTTTCAGATATCATAAGCCTAATATTATGGAAATTCAAGAAATTAAGATGCAGAAAGAGAGAGCTTCAAAGTTGAAAATTTTCAAGAATGGTAGGGTCCATTGTAATAGCTATGAAGGGGATTCTAGCGGAAGTGTCACTTTTTGGAATAAAAATTACATTTATGGAGTCAATTTATGGGAAGCTACTAATCACATTACTACCATATTTAGATAGGTTAGGAATGAATTTTTCTAGATTTTATCTAACATCCATGTGTCCAATATTAAGGTTGACAAGAAGAATTGTTGGAAGGATTTGGCTGATTTTAGAACTCTGTTACAAATTAAAAATGTATTATTATAGGGTATTTCAACACCCCTTTGTAGGAGATGGAGAATTTTTGAGGATCTTAGATTTAGGTGATAGAAAACAAGATCTCGTGGACTTCATTAGCAATCAAGGGCTTCATGATTTTGATTTAGAGGGAGATTCTTATGTTGGTATTGTGTTGAGAGATATTAAGGTGTAGTCATAAGGAGTCACTTATTTGATTGTCATTGATGAAAAATAAGTGGGAAATAAGTGGAAACTAAGTTAGTATAGTCATGATATACTATAGGTAAAGTGCATATACAATTGGTAAACATATATTGCTAACAATTGGTTAAGTCTAGAAGATCAGTACACAGTTAAAACATCACTTTGGTGGTGATCATGTTACAAGTGGAATTATGAGGAGCGGTCACAGATACAACATCAACCATTATAGATTGCAATGTGGTTCCAACCACAACACATTTGGTAAAGAAATGAGATAGCTTTTATTTTCATAGAAATTAAGACAGGTAAAACATGACTTATGTTCTTGAGTACCGGTTAGTAGATCACAGATCAGAGAGAGGTTAAGGATGTGTGATCATTTCTAATGATATGATGATGTGGAATAAATGTTATAAATTCAATGTTTTGATATTTATGAGATTGATACAAACGTTTAAGACATATTTGAGGTGTTGCATTGGAGAAGTCAAAATGTGTTTGACTACTTTGGAGAGGTAACTATCAGATCTTACCTTGACCTAATGTGGTCATGATAAACCTTTTATTCATAGATATTGTAAAATTGACACATGGTGCTTTTGTGAGAAAGTGATTTTAAGATCAGTGTTAATTCAATGAAATATTTTTATATATAGGTACTGGTCATATTGAAAAGTGTTAATTTGTTAAGAGAGTTGTAAGAGTTGTTGTGGATGATTAGGGTTTTTTTATTTCAATTTAAGGTTGTGATTAGAAAGCTGAAAGATAGAGAGCATAGAGGAGTTATAGAGTACAAATAACTTATTGGATTTGACAAAAAATCAATGCTACATCTAGATCACTAATCTTGTTGTTCCCTAATAGTTGCAGCTAGCAAAATCTCTTAACCGGGTGAACTTTAACAAGTTCTTTTTGAAAATCCTTTAACACGGTAACTTTTTTATTGAGGTTTTAAATCCTCTAGCAAGGTAGATCATAGCTGATCTTGTTATAATCCTAACAATGTACTAGTCACTGCTAACAAGGTGAACCATTAGAAAGGGTATTTGTAGCTCCTAAAAAGGCAAACTCATTTACTATAGTATTGGGCTTGTGGTTGTCTTTCCCACCATCATTTATTTCCCTCTTACAAGGGTTTCCACTTGTAAATATATTTTTCATGTGTGATGAATTTATGGACGCTTGATATTAATTTCTTTATGCATATGCATCAGTTATATGCTTTGTAGTTTGGAAAGTATTTCAGTGGTTAATTAGATCGGTGGTTGAATTAGGTTACTATTTGTTTGGATTGATTCCTTGTGGTGTGATGGTGATTGAAGATATTTGATCTTATATTCATTACAAAATCAAAGAGTTGGGAGTTAAAGCAATAAGGAGAGAATACAAGGATATTTTGCATCAATGGTGTATTGAAAGACGAGCACAAAAATCTACACAAGAGGGGTTTAACTTGTGTAGTAGACATACCCACTAAATTCCATCTTGATTGGATTTCATATGTGATAAGAACAGTGCATGATCAATTCATATGGATGGATAAAGCACACAAGATTTCGAAGACAATGATTCACAGGGTTACAGGATTTTGAGCACAAGATTTGGAATATACATTGAGAACAGTGGCTACTCATTTGGTCAATAAACTTACCAAATCCAAGCAAGACAGAAGATTTATGATTATCGACCACATTGTAGAAAATGAAGTTCATTTTGCATCCATGGTGATAGGTTACAAAGTTTACCAACCGAGTCAGGTTAATAATGTGCCTGGTGGTGCAATTCACACTGCCTAACAGATTATTAAGGATGATTTAGTATATGATCTATGTGAGATGATCAGAAACTAGTTCTTGACAAATATAGAAGGGATATAGAGAGATAAATGACAATCATTCAAGTATGGAGCCCTACTTGTATGTATGCTCTTTTATGTTAAAAAATTCTTCCTCGATAGAGGAAATGTTGTGCGATCAAAGGACAAACAGGTAATCATTCAAATAAGTGAATTCATAAAAGATTTAGGGAATAACTTCAATAATGTCATGTGGGGTTATTTCAAATATTTACAATCTAAAATTCATAAATGAGAAAAGATTATAGTTAGAATTGTAGATAACTACAAAAATGATATTTGTTTTTAAGTAGACACTGATTCATGTATTGTACAAGTTGTGGAACCTAGAACACATTGGAATCCTACTATGGGTTATGGGGATGATTTAGTAACATTGCATGTTGATTAGTTGTTTTCAAAACCTTTAGACAAACAAGCACAAATATTTGGAACTCATGATGAAGTAGTTTCCAAAATTCAAAAGGAATTGAAGAAACTGATCATTGAAAGGAAAAATAGGAGAATGGTATCTAACCTAGATTGAAAGTTTGGAAGTAGTGATGCAGGAATATCTTACACTATTGAAACCAAAACTGAAGTTAAGAGAAAATAGAGAAAACCAAACAAATAGTGAAGTGAAGTCTCAAGTGGAATCATCAAGGAAGAAAATTCAAGACATTTATACTCCAAAGAAAACTTACAAGAGAAAGAGAAAATCCAAAGAGGTAAAAGTATTCAGAAGGAAACTGATGAAGAATGGACAGAATCAGACAAGGATGCCTCTGAACTGAAGAAAACTGGTGAAACAAATAAGACACCTTCTATAGATGATATTGAAAAAGGTATTGTGTAAAATGAAAGACTTGCTACTGTTGGCAGGAGATACACTTTGGGAAATGATGAAGACATGAAGAAGATAGAAGATGAAATTTTGTATCATTTTCATAAATTTTGTAGAACACCTTTAGAGATCTATTCTTACATCCCTGATGGGTTATATCAGTTGATTAATGCTAGATGGAGCATTGTATTACAATGGATAGAGAGATTATGGAAAGAGAACTTAGCTAAGTGTGACTTGAATTGTGTGTTGAAGATGCAAAGATAATGATTATTGATCACAAGAATAAATTCAAAATCAAGAGCAGAGTAGCTAGACTGTTAATTAATGATGCACAAAGTGTACATAATGAAACTGTAGACATGAACGAAGCTAATACAAATGAAGGAGGTAGAAACACAAGTAGAATAAGTTCAAGAAGAAATCAATGAACCAATCCAGGGAGATGATACATTTTTGTAGATCAGTTAATTGGGAATGTTGTTCTTGATATTCCTAACTTGGTGATGGACATTGGAACACAAAACATCATTCTATAAAAAATATGTGGTGATGAAATTGAAATTGTAGACATAACATGAAAATAGGATTCATCCTCACCATTTCCTATGGAACACAATAAAGAATTTATTTCTAATAAGGAAGAGGAGAAAGAATTAGAGAGTAAGCAAGAAGAAACTCCTAAAAGGGATGAAGAGGAAGCTGAAACTAAAAGGAAATTAAGTCTTGAAGAGACTAGTATAAGGAAAAAATTGAAATCGATGACTATTGTAGAAAAGGAAGAAGAGGAAATTTACCGACCACACCGGTCGATATGTCCTAATTAAAACCTAAGATATTGATGAATTTTTCATAATAATTGAGAATAAAGGTTGTAAGAGACAATGTGAGAGAAAATAAGAAAGATACAAGAGTATAAAGATGGGCTAGAGATATCCTAGCTAAGTTAGTGCTTGAGGTTGAATATGATGAAGATGATACTCATATTCATTAGATGAATACTCTTATAAAGGTAATTCTAGATCAAGGTCTCGATTTGCAATAAGCTATAGTGAAGATTTTAGAGGAGAGCTTAGAGAGAAGACGATAGGTAAACTAATGGAGAAGATTACTACATATAGGATCAAACTATCACAATTGATAAGGTAATTGAAGACTAAAATGATTGAGGAAGGTCAATTATTTATCAAAATATCAAGGTATCCTGATTTTATTCAAGATTTGGAACAAAGCATAGCAGAAGCACACAAGGATAAGCCAAGGTATCCTAAATTATGATTTTTCCTCTAGTCCAAGTGGGAGGACAACTCATTTATTTTATTTCCTCTTTTAAGGAAATTAGCTTATTCCTCCTTAAGAGGATTCACACATTTGGAACACACTTAATGTGAATGTGGAATTCATAGAATTGTTGGAAAGTGACAATGCAAGCAATTGTTATTGTGTCATTGATGTCAAACCTTAACTGGTGAGACTATTATTATCTATTTGAGTACCATATCTATTGATTGATGAAGAAGATTTAACAAGAAGACCAAGTGAATGGTTGAGTTAAGGAAAATAAAAGGGTACTTGATCAGTTGGCACTCTGGCAAAGTAATTACTTGTTTATCTTTCAAAGATAGTTTTTCTGGCTATTTTGTGTCAGGCAAAGTTGTTTGTGCCGAGCAAGTTTGTTCAGTGCTGAGCACCAATGAAATTTCTGAGTGGAAACAATGATTGCCGAGCGGATCACAGATGTTGGCCAACTTGCAGTATTTGGATTAATGATGAGATTTGAGATCTCTGGCTGACTTAGTTAATTTTATTGGGATATGTAAAGTTAATTAAAGATTGATCCACATTATTTAATGTATGGATAACCGTAATTAATGCATGGATTCAAGATTTAATTAGAGAGTACTTTGGAGAAGTAAATGTAATGTAATGATGGAATGATCCATTGGATTTGACCTAACCTAAGATCTATGATCTTGATTAAGAGGCAAAAATTTATCTAACCTAGACAAAGAGGTATATGATAACCTCAAGGGGTTATTCATTAAAGTGTGGATGTACGGATTGATGTACATGTGTTTATGCAAGAGGATTGCATAGTTGATTTACTGATTGGCATGACCTAGTAGAGAAGGCTAAACACAGAAGCAGAAAGTTGCATGTGTGATTGCTTGATGGATTTCCAAGCAGATCGAAAGATTGAAATGACAATGCAGGCCACTCAGTAAGTTAGCATCAGAGCTGTAATTGGATCTAAATTTGTAAAGTAAGTTGTATGTATCAGATCACAACCGCTGATTACTTTCTAACCATTGTATCAGTTTAAATCCTTTAACAAGGTTGACCTAACAGTCATTTGTATAAATCCTCTAAGCAAGGTAACATTCAGGTGGAATTTTCTAAGTCCTCTAACAAGGCCACTCCTGACAGGGTGATTAAATCCTTTAACCAGGTCACACCTAACAGTGTGTTATTGTAACCTTTAACAGGGTTGGCTCCTCACAGAGCTCACTTCAGAAGAGTGAAACTTGGTAGCATGTTACTAGTGATTTTTCCCATATTGGGTTTCCACATTAAATACTTGTGTCAACTTGTGTGAATGCTTATGGTTTGTTTTACTATTATGTTTCTACAAGCTAATTACATTAAATAGTAAACTGCATGATTAAGTTGTTGACATATGCTACTGTTGCCGAGTAGATCTGAATTGTTTAAAATACAGAAAGTTTTATTTGGTACATCTAGACCTGAGGATAACTGATTCACCCCTCCCCTCTCAGTTATTCTAAATTAATTCTAACAATTGGTATCAAAGCTTTGGTCTCCTTAAAATAGTTTGAAGGTACTTGGAGCAAAAAGATCAAGATGTATAAAAAGGAGGTTCCGAAGCTGAACAAAGATAACTTCCCTGCATGGCAGAGTTTGATGAAACTGCATCTAGCCGGTATTGGAGATGATGCTAAGTGACTTTTTGAAAATGCCTATGTACCACCTACTACTCCTCTCACAGCTGCACAACTAAAAGAAACGCAAGAGCACAATCAAGCAATGTTTGAGATTGCATCCTCATTGAGCTACTCAGAGTTTGATGATATAAAGAGCTGCACTAATGCAAAGCACATGTGGGATAAATTAGCAACTGTTTATGGTGGAGACACAAATGTGCTGAGAGCTAAATCAGAAAGTCTAAGAGGTAAGTTTGATGAAATGAAAATGCAAGAAGGTGAAAATGTTAATCAGTATTATGGTAGAGTAAAAGAAGTTGTAAATG
>MU224024.1:652012-677257 GCA_018584345.1 Thuja plicata | reverse complement strand
TATTGGGATATGTAAAGTTAATTAAAGATTGATCCACATTATTTAATGTATGGATAACCATAATTAATGCATGGATTCAAGATTTAATTAGAGACTACTTTGGAGAAGTAAATGTAATGTAATGATGAAATGATCCGTTGGATCTGACCTAACCTAAGATCTATGATCTTGATTAAGTAGCAAAGATTTATCTAACCTAGACAAAGAGGTATATGATAACCTAAAGGGGTTATTCATTAAAGTGTGGATGTACGGATTGATGTGCATGTGTGTATGCAAGAGGGTTGCATAGTTGATTTACTGATTGGCATGACCTAGCAGAGAAGGCTGAACATAGAAGTAAAAATTTGCATGTGTGATTGCTTGACGGATTTCCAAGCAGATCAGAAGATTGAAATGACAATGCAGGCCACTCAGTAAGTTAGCATCAGAGCTATAATTGGATCTAAATTAGAAAAGTAAGTTGTATGTATCAGATCACAACTGTTGATTACTTTCTAACCATTGTATTAGTTTAATTCCTTTAACAAGGTTGACCTAATAGTCATTTGTATAAATACTCTAAGCAAGATGACATTCAGGTGGAATGTTCTAAGTCCTCTAACAAGGCCACTCTTGATAGGGTGAATAAATCCTTTAACCAGGTCACACCTAACAGTGTGTTATTGTAACCTTTAATAGGGTTGGCTACTCACAGAGCTCACTTCAGAAGAGTGAAACTTGGTAGCATGTTACTGGTGGTTTTTCCCATATTGGGTTTCCATGTTAAATACTTGTGTCAACTTGTGTGAATGCTTATGGTTTGTTTTACTGTTATGTTTCTACAAGCTAATTACATTAAACACTAAACTGCATGATTAAGTTGTTGACATATGCTACTACTGCCAAGTAGATCTGAATTGTTTAAAATACAAAAAGTTTTATTTGGTACATCTAGACCTGAGGATAACTGATTCACCCCTCCCCTCTCAGTTATTCTAAATTCATTCTAACAAGAATATGGGAGTTACATTGTAACTCCATCTTTCATCTCTGTTTAAGATATGCTTCTCCACACACTTCTTGAACAAGTTTATCACTTCTACTCACATTCTCAACTCCTTCTCTCTCATTTTTGTAATGAATTTCTTGCTCATATTCTCTCTCTTTCTCTAGGATTTTTTGACTCATTCATATTATATTCACAAGGGGTTTTTCTTAGTTTCCCCCTTTCAAAATCCTTGTCTCATTATGTTGATCTTGGAGCATCTTAATGGTTTTTATGATAGATCTTGAAGAAAACTCTCTTTCATTATTTTATGGTAAAATATTTCATGTTGTTACACTCACTTGGATTATTTCCTTTAAGTTCTTTTCATTTTTTGAATGTTTCTTACAAAAACACACACCCCACGAGTGAGGGGGGCTCAGGGGTGAATATGAAGGAAGTTAAAAATCCTTGGGTATCTCTTTTTGATGTCAAACCTTCTGTTAAATATTCTCTCACCCCAATGGACAATATATAAGATCCTAAGAGTGACAAGTTTTCTATATTTGTTCTAGATTCATTGATAGATCATAATATTCTCCTTAATGGATTTTTCATTAGTGGGAAATTTTATGGGCACAAGATATAATATAGAGACTGTTAGATCTTTTTTCAAGGAAAAATGGTGTCTTAAAGGCCAAGTTGAAGTCTCAGCCCTTCCCAAAGGCTTATTCTCCATTTCATTTTCTTGTTAAGATAGCATCTCTACAATTTTAAGCAGGGGTCCTTAGGTCATTGGTATATCCTTCCTAGCCTTGAAGAAATGGTCACCAAACTTGGATATTTTCAATTCTTATTTTGAGGTTGTTCCTATGTGGGTTTACATTCTAGGACTGCTTATGGAGTTTTAGAATGAAGATGTTTTTAGTGGAATTTCTTATTCCTTTAGGGAGATTCTCCCCATTGATCCCATGATAACGATCAAGAAGAGGTTGGTGGTAACTATAATATGTGTTGGTATTATCCAGTTTATAGAATTTTCCTTTTTTATTGATATTTTTTTAAAAGTTGGGCTCATGGGCACAACCTATTGATTTTGAATCTCTACCCTTTGTGTGTTTCCACTATAAGAAATCTAGTCATTAGGCAAGGAAATGTCCCTTTAAAAGATAGAAGAAATTTGATAAGAAGGTTGAGATTACAACCAAACTTTGGTAGGTCAAATCTAAGGAGGGGATAATGAATTACAAAAGAAATCCAACCCACTAGAATTTAAGATTTTGAGCCTCTTCTTATTTGTCCCAAGAATGATATAGTTGATGGTATTATGCAAGAAGTGGCTAAGGATGATGGGCATATTGGGATCCATTCCCCTCAAGTTGATGAAATTGTTGCTTAATGTAGTGAGGTGTGTTGGAATTAATGGAAAGTGTGTAGTGAGAGGGGAGGGATGAATTAGTACCTCTAAAAATTTTGTATCTTTTAATAAATTAACCTTTGTGTAATCAATTGGTTATCCAACCATCTGATCTATACTATCTTGATGCAAGATATATCAATTCATAAACTTAACATACATGGGAACATTCATAGAAACATTTATGAAAGTAATTAACACATAACATAAGATATGATATTGTAGAAAACTCATGATAGGAAGTAAAAAATATGGTGGGGATGGTACCCAAAAAATCTTCACTATCTGTAGATTGGAAGGGGCCGATTAAGGCTTAAAATTTGATCACTTCTGATGATCTACCCGGTTAAGAGTATCTATGGAGATGTGTTAAATTCTACTCGGTTAAGAGCTTTAGCAACACTATTAAGTGTGCACTCAGTTAAGAGATTTATAGTTGGACTGTTAAATCCACCTTCCTTGAAAGGATTTTCACACTTTGCTCATTTTGTTAGAATGATAGAAAATTACAATTTGACTTGGTGTATGCAATCTCCTATTTCTGATACAAAACCATTTAATATTACATGAATAAGATTATCACCTATTATGATTGAATAATACCTCTTATTCTCGGTAGCCTATGTTCTTGGTTCTTGCTAACCAAATTCATCTTTTGTTGTTCTGGTTCTTGAAACTTTCAATTTGGTCTATAGATATACTCGTAGGATTCATTCATCCTCTCTTCCATATTCACACATGTATAATGAATGATTACATCATCTATTTATAAGATGGATTGACATCATCAAGTTTCACAAAAAACAATGTTAACTCTAAGATCAGGTTTACAACTTTACCTTGATCTCCTAATCTATGTGTTTTAAATCAGTTAGAGTGATTAAAGCACTTACATTCATCTTTCTTGTCCCTAAAGAAATGGTTTTAAAAACAAATCAAGATTCTATAAATAGAATGAGACTTTTTCATCTGACATGGAAGTCAGATCCACTTTTTGAGGGCTGCAACTGACTTTTGGTTTCTGACATACAGTTATGCTCTGAAATCAGTTGACTGTCTTTCAGGTTCCTTGCTTGAACTATTCTCTCAGTTTTCTCTTTAACTGTCTCTCAGTTTGTAGTATATCTTGCATGTCATGTTCCTCTGTTAGGTTCCTCTTTATCCTTTCCACTTTGCATTTTTGGTGTACACACAAAATTGTGTCATTGGTTTTCTTTGTACTTAGCCATTTTCAGTGATCTCTAGTATCTTCATTTGTGGTTGTGTTCTTTGTCCTGTCTTTCGGTGTATGCTTACCAAAAGTGTTGTTTGCATATTAATGGTAAAATAATGTCATCAATCTCCCCCTTTGACATTAGTATCAAAAACTGATATGTGCAAAATAATAACAAAATGTTAAGTATATACAACATATATAATCCTTAGTCATTTCATGACTCCCCCTTTGTATATGTCGGTATATCCTCTTTTTTGGTATAGTTTCCTACCTATTTGTACATATCATATCTTTTTCTCTGTAAAATACATATACATATCATTTTCCCCCTTTTTTGATATTAAGGGCAAAGGTATATGCCTTATAGCTTATCAAAAATGTGAGTGTGAAGAATTCATGTCTTCCATCATCTTCTCCCATTGTTCCTTTAAGTTCTCTAGAGCCATGTGCTCGAGTGTGATCTTGGAATGCATATCATAGATGTTTTCTGCTACAGACATCTCATGGATTTCTATCAGTTACCTTGCTGAACTAATGTGATGTTGAAGCAGTGTAATATTTGGCAGAAGTTGAGCTTGGAGCTTGGTGACTTCTTCTCTGAATTGTGTCTCTTCTTCCCACAGTTCCTGCCTTAACCTCTTTATTTCAATGATTTTCTCATAATGCAACTTAATTACATTGTCTTCATCGGTTAAGCTTTTAGCACTATTAGCTAGATCATAATCTAACTTTTCTATATTTTCACTATGCTCTTTAGTGAACTTTTCCAGTGTGCTTAGTTGTTGAATCAAGGAAATAGCTTCAGTGATAATTGGATCTAATTCACTAATGAATTCTGAAAGATTTACCTTGTTAACTGCCAATTCTTGGCTGATGTTCTCAATAAGTTTTTGTTGATACTTCTTCTCTGCTCTCTCTTTTATTGTCTTCTTTGCATCAATGTTTTGTGTTGTAATTGCTTCAGTGAGAGTGGCTAGTTGATTAAGTGTTGGTTTATTTTGATCATCAACATTGGGTACAATCTGGTGCAAGATGTCCCTATTTGTTTCCAGTACCATGGATTCTCAGTGTTGTTTCCTCAGCTTCTCCTGTAATGCCTTCCTTTGGCATATTTTACTGTATTCTTTCAATGCTTCATAATCAAGTGTAGCTGGGTCACATTTTGGTATCTCAGTGATTTCATCTAAAGTGACTTCCAACTTATTCTTCTTGGATTTCTTCTTCTTCTTTTGAGTTGCACTTGAATGTAGTACAATTTCCAGTTTCTCAACTTTGTCCGTTGTGCTTGATGAAGTTATTTGTGGTGCTTCTTTTTGTTGCTTTGTTTTGGTGTCAGCTTGTCAGTTTTCTGTAGATGTCTCCACATTAACCTTTACATTGTTGGTAGAAACTTTTTCAGTATCCTTGAGAGTGCCATCTTTGGGTTTATCTCCTTCATTGGTGTCCTTATGCACTTCATCTATCTTTGTCTTTGCATCCTTCTCTGTTGTGTCTCCATCTGCTTGCTTTGTATCTCCTCCTGTAACCTTGTCAATATCAGTTACTATATGAGTGTCTCCGATGTCTTTCTAATCATCGGTGTTGTCTTTCTTTCCTTCTTCCCCTACATCCTCAAGAATGCTTCAATCTTTTTCAGGTGACTTGTCTTTTTCTTGTAGAATATTGATTGCTTGTATCAATATTGGCATGTTGCCTGGTATGTTCACCTGTGTATTATCAAGTGTTGTGTCCTGCTCATCGGTTGTGTCCTTGGTAACATTGACATCTTCATCTTTCTTTACTTCTTCTGTTGGATCATTGGTAATATCAATGATTGTGTTATCCACAATGTTGTCCTTTATGGTGTTAGGCCGTGTTTCATCTGCAACATCCATATTTTTGTTGCCTATTGTGTCTTTTTCTTCCTTTTCTAACTCAACTAATGTATCATCTTTTGCATCTTTGATTAATATTTGTTATTGAGTTGCCTTATCAACATCTTTTTTTTGTAGGTCTTCCTCAGGGCTATCTTCCTTAATGGGTCTATTGAGTATTTTACTCCATTTCTTGTGGCTTTCTTGTTCAAGCTCTATAAGCCTCCCTTCAAGAAATTTGAAGGCTCTCAACTTTGGTGAGAATTCCTTTCTATGGTTCTCCATCATCTCATCAATTTCTTCCTTCTTAGATTTAGAAGGCATGATACTAACAAGTAGTCTTTCTCTTATTTCCTTCTCATTCTCCAAGGCAAATGTCCATCTAGTGTATAGTCTATACAAGAGTTACCTTGGTACATTATTGCCTTCAAACCGAATCGGTACATACTTAAATTTATACATCTTTGCTATGATGGCATCTTCAACTTTGTTCTGATCTTCTGGATCTAGTTTCAACCATCTTCTAATCTTAGAATCTATGATAGATCCTGAATTTGCAATAGATTTGCATACCTCATCAATGCTTGTAGGGACCTTGATTTGTTCTACTTCTACACCTTCATTTTGTTTAGTGTCCTCAATGTCTTCCCTTGTTCAGATGAGTTTCCTTATTCTTTTGTTTGGCCATCTTTTCGGTGTGGCCGATTTCCTTTTGTATGTTCTAAGTTTTCCTTTGTTTAAAGGTGAGGGACTTGAATCATTAGATGTTTGGCTTCTTTTTCTAGAAGTAGCTGTGGTTCTTGGCTTCTTCATTGGTGGAGGAGGTGGTGAATCTGACTTTGTGGCATCAGATTCATTCTTTTCTTCAGCTTCACCGATAGGTAGCTGTCCTTCGGTCCCTTCCTCATTTTCAGCTTCTTCCTGCTATTCAATTTCTTCCTCTATTGCCGATAGTATTTTCTTGAGGTTCTTGACCATTTGTTAGGATCCTTTGTGTCCCTTCTATTTATTTTGTTAGTGTAGTGTTTTTGGATGCATATGCTTTGTAAGTCGTCCCATGAGTATATTTTATTATCCACATGCATAGGTAGTAATACTTGTCTAGATTATACTTAGTATATAAGTGTGTTTTGAGGCCTTTGAAGGTACCGATGAATATATTGTATTGAGATTTCTCAAAGGAGGTTACCCCCTCAAAGTGGCCCATGATCAATAGATTCACTCTGAGTTCTAGTACTACTCTATATTTCTATTATTTCATGCATGTTCATCATATTGTTGCAGGAGGTTCCTCTCATCTAGTATTAGAGCACTTTATTATGCTTGTTGGGTGGAAATTCTATCCAAAAAAATTTTTTGTCATGGCCTTCAGGTGTTGTGTTAATTACAATACTTTTTTTTGCATCTGGGTTCATTTCAAATTATAGCAATTCTTGTTCTTGCAGTAGTTAATTTCAGTTGTTAGTATCCGAGTGATTTTCGCTGAGCTGATTGTTTCAAAAAAAAAATTCCATTTTTTAGCCATAGCTTCCTTGCTTTCTTCATCTTTCCTCTCAAAGTTCCCCAGAACCCCCAAAATACCATTCCGCATAATTCCTTCCTTGAGACCCTACCCCAAATTCCACATATCAAAGCCCTAAATCCCTCATTTATCTAATTTTAGGGTTTGCCCTAACTTTTTTGATTCTTAGCCAATCGCCACCAAATCTAGCCACAAGGTTCATTTCCTAATTCTACTCCTTTGTCCCTCTTGGACCGCTCTTCCCATTCTGCCTCCCCACCCCTGAAACCCTCCTTTTTATTTTCCCTTTTCATCAGAAAGTATCTAACCACTTATCAAACCCTCATTAACCATCTATGTTTTGCCCAAATCCAAGTTTGCCCTAACTAAAAAAGTTTCTATTTCTATTTTTCTACCCATTTCAAAAAAATAAAAATAAAAAAATAAAAAATCCTGCTATATGGTTGTCACCCGTGTAGGAGAAAAAATCATGGACGAGGAACTTGCATCCCTCAAGACCAAACTTCAAGATCTGGATGACAAATTTCTTGATCTCACTCTTCATCATTCAGCCATGAACAATCAATGACCACTAGACTCTTCTGCAGATGCTGGGTTTTATTCTAGCAATTTTCGTGGACCAAAGCTTGATTTTCCTCACTTCGATGGTGCCAATCCGACTGGATGGATTTATTGGGCAGAGCAGTATTTCAGCTTGCATAATATGTTGGATATCAACAAAGTCCTGCTTGCATCTTTTCATTTGGAACATGAAGCTCTTCAATGGTTCCATTGGTACATCAAGGCTCACAAAGACCCAACCTAGATAGAATTGTGCACACTCCTTTTGCAGCGCTTTGGCCCTAGTGTTTTTGATGACTTCACAGAAGCACTCACTAAACTTTGCCAAACAGGCATAGTGAGAGAATACTAGACAAAGTTTGAAAAATTAGGTAATCACACAGAGGGATTGTTTGATGAATTCTTCCGTAGTTGTTTTGTCAGTGGTCTAAAGGATGCCCTTTAATCTGAAGTGAAAATGTTCTGGCCCACTACAATGATGGAAGCCCGTGGGTTGGCTAAGTTATCAGAGGACAAGATCAGTACTCTACAACATTCCAGATCCAATTTTGTTCCATTCTGAAATACAGGTTCTCCACACCCTCAAGTCACACTAAATCCCAGAACTACTCCTATCAAGCACTTGTTTGAAACAGAGATGCGGGCCCATTGAGAAAAAGATCTTTGTTATAATTGTGATGAGAAATGGTCTCAGGGCCATATATGTGTTCAACAAAAGCTCTATCTCTTGGATGTGGATTCTCCCACTGAACTGGAAGAGTATGTAGATGCTTAGGAAATAGTAGATGATGAGGTTGAGCCTCAATAGCCACTTGTTGAATCTCCTTCGCCAGAAGCCCAACCAGAGATATCTTTCCATGCTTTGGCAGGAGTCACTACCCCACAAACCATGCAGGTCCAGGGTTACTTCAAGAAGATCCCTCTTACTATACTCATTGATTCTGGTAGCACTCATAACTTCATTGACCCCCGAATAGCCAAACAGGCTGATTGCTTTGTCCTTCCCTGCTCTAGCTTTGAAGTCATGATTGCCAATGGGGGCACTTTACCTTGAAAAGGGAAATGTCATAATGTGTGTCTCTCTATTGGAGATTATAACTCGTGCTCTGAAATGTTTGCCTTTCCCTTATGTGGATGTGATGTGGTTTTGGGTGCCCAATGGTTACTCACTCTTGGCCCCATTCTATGGGATTTTGCTGAAATTTGGATGCAGTTTCCAGCTAATGGGAAACAACACACTTTGAAAGGCTTACAGCCGGGGTCACTCAACATCATCTAGTTCACATTGTATGGAAAAGCTTCTTAAGAAGAATTTTCTTATCTCCATTCCATTCAGATGCAACCATTAGCAGTCTCTAGTACTCCTGCAGATCTACAACAAATTTTGGATAAGTATTCAAGTGCATTTACTGAACCTATGGGATTGCCACCTTCTCACCCAGAGGACCACCATATTCAGCTCCTTCCTGGCAGCGTTCCACCCAACATCAGGCCCTACCGCTACCCATTTCATCAGAAGACCAAAATTGAGATGCTCCTTTGTGACTTACTGAAGCAAGGTATTATTCTCCCTAGTACTAGTTCCTTTTCTTCTCTAGTTTTGCTGGTCCACTTAGGATCCTGTGTGTCCCTTTTGTTTATATTGTTAGTGTAGTATTGTTGGATGCATATGCTTTGTAAGTCATCCCGTGAGTATATTTTATTATCCCACATGCATAGGTAGTAATACTTGTCTAGATTATACTTAGTATATAAGTGTGTGTTGAGGCCTTTGAAGGTACCAAAAAATTTATTGTATTGAGCTTGCTCAAAGGAGGTTACCCCCTTGAAGTGGCTCATGATCAATAGATTCACTCTGAGTTCTACTGATGCTCTATATTTATGTTATTTCGTGCATGTTCATCATATTGTTGCAGGAGGTTCCTCTCACCACTTTGTCCTTTTTCCTGACAAATTTCTTTACAAACAAGCCAGATTTGATTCTTGATTTGGCCTCCTCATAAGTTCCAAACTTAGGTTTCTTCTTATCTAATGGTTCATTTAACAAGGCATCAATTTCTTTAGATGCTTGATCAATATTTATCTCATATTCTAATGGTTGTAGCCATGTTGTCCTTGGTACAACAGGCTTGATATAAGTGTGGTATGTATCAACCATGAAACATATTTCATCTTTGAATTTCTCAATGAGTTTCTCCGGGATCCTTACCCTCTTCTGCATTTGGTCTTTGAATATAGTAAAGTATTCATCCATGAATATCTCAAAATTATCTCCCAGTGAGGTTATGTGTTCACTGATTTGCATGGTGACTGGTTTTGTGCTATCTCATTTGACATCTCCTACTGATGGAAATGTTTCTTGAAAGTAGAAGAAAATGCACATAATAAGTTAGCCAAACTTACATGTGTTTGCCTTTGCATTCCTTATAGTCTCCAAATTCTCTTCTAACTAGTTCAATAGAAGTTCAGATAAATCCAACTGAGTTCCCTTCTTCACAATCTTGTAAGTTGTGTCTACTGCATCGGGTGCTATGTTGTTCATCCTGTTGGCTTGAAAGAATTTTTAGCCTAGAACACATGCTCTGAATTTCATCTCATCATCGATAATGGTGGATAACTTTAATCCTCTGCCATCCCATTTGGCTCCTCTGATCTTTTCAGTCTTAGTCTTGGGTGGGTGCTTCGGTTATAGGGTAACCGGTGACTGCATGGATAACATCTCGGGTTACCATCTTCGGTTCATCTAGCCATAGTTTGTGATTGTGCATTCAGGTCAGTACTAACTGAATCCACTCAGTTTTGAAACCTTTCAGGAATAATAGGGCATTAGTGATCCCTTTCACCTCTATGTGTTTATGTTCATCTTTTAATATTCCATCTTCATTGTATAGCTTCTTATAAGCTTGTTCTACCTCTAAGTCCCTGATTTCTGCAATCTTGCAGTGTATGAATGCTCGCACATCTTCAACAAGAAAAACCCTAGATGGTATTCGCAAGAATGCTCCAGCATCATTGGTTTGTGAAGAAACCTCAGGGCGAATCTTGTAGTGTGGTTCCTCACATGCAAAATTCTTGATGAGCTTAAACTCATCCTTCTTGGTGTTCTTCAATTTCACAGTTCTTGAAGTTGTAGCCATTTTTAAGATTTAGGGCTTTCTGAGAAATGCATAAAATAGAGTTTTTAGTTGTTGGAGAACTTACTATTTACACCAATAGTGATTTCTGATATGCTTGAAGTGCTCCATGTCGAGTTGTGGTTTCTTTGTGATCCTATCATTGTTTGCACAAAATTCGCTCTTGTCGCTCTGCTCTGGTCGTGGTGAACAATGAGACCGTTCCATCACCTTTTGATAGTTGTTTGACCTAAAAGTGAGTCATCAATGCTTACCTACTCCTCGGTGTGTCAAGACAGAGTTTGTCGATTAAGACATTAACTTCTTTCTTCGGTGACAACATGATATTTTAGGGTAGTTGTTCAACTCTTCGCTTTTACCGATGGGTTTCGGTGTTGCAAACAACTTGTTCACTTTGCTTGATTACCGACGAGGCTTGGTTTACACTAGAAACTTTTCTTTCCCATGTTAATTGATGATTCTCGGTAAGTGTAGGAAATTTAAGCTTTGAGTGTATATTGACAGATTTTGGTATGTATGCCCGATAAATTAGTTATCACAGATTTTAACAAGTAATACCATGATGCATCTTTAATTATGCTAATTTGGCATTTTATTAACATTTTATGGAACTGATGTAAAATAATAACTTGGAGTAATGCAGCTCCATACTTACTTGTTCTGCTTAGGTGGGGGTGGTGATGTCACTGGATCCATTGGATGGGGTGTCACCATTTGCATTTCTCGGTTTAGCTTCATTATTGTTTGAAGCTCTTCTCCACATTTTGTCTCTTTCTCTCTGGATGTCTTCAATGGTGTTTCCATTGGGATATGTGTTGGTTTCTGTCATTCAATTTCTGCAATATTTCTTGAGATGACCAACTTTATGACAGTGTAAGCATGCCATTTCAGGGTTAGTCTAGCCTCTAGACTTTCTAGTCCACTGTCTCATACACTTTGAAGTAATGTGACCAAATCTTCCACATGATGTACAATTTTTCCAAGTGTTGTAATCCCATACATACTGGTTACCAACTCTTTTAGGTTGATAGGGAGTTTCTTGACCTTTAGGCTTCCATTCTTGCCTTTTCTTTTTCCAGCATTCAAGAGTTGTGTGCCCATTCATTTTCCAAGTAGGATAGTATTTGTCCATGTAGGTTTCCTTCTTTGGTTTTTCATCTCAGACTTACATTCATATGCTTTATGTCCTTTCTTGTTACATTTATAACAAAGTCCTATGAATGAAGATGTAGATTTAGGAATACCTTTCATTTTGCCTTTGCATACATTTGATGTGTGGCCTTGCTTTCCACAGTGATTGCATGTCAGCTTTCTTGGTCTTGGATTTTCATAGACATTCTTTGGATCAGCTTGATTTAATGATTCTCCATTCTTGGAAAAACCTAGATTGGTGTTGTTGTTGACTCTTCATTTTCCTTCAATAAATCATCTATTCTTTTATTGTTTTCTTCAGCTTTCTTGATAATTTCATTATGTTGCTGCTGAATTCTTATCTCATGTTTCAACTTTTCATTCTCATCCCTTAGCTCACCGATAGCTTCTATTCTTTCAATGAGTTCAACATTTATTATGTTTGCCTCTTGACTCATAAGAATAATCTAATTTATAATCTCATGGTGATGCTTTGTAAGTCTTTATATTTCAGACTCTTTCTCTTGTAGTTTTTCTATAATATTTCTTCTATCATCAATAGCTAGTGTTCTTTCTTGCTCAGCTTGTCTAGCATTGTTCATGACATCAATCATCCTTACCATTTGTGTCTCTTGACCAATTTGCAGAGATTTAACTTGTCCAACCAGATGTTGATTGATTTCAGTTAGGCTTGTGATGTTTTCTTTTGATGTGTCTGATGCTTTGCTTGTAGTTGATCCTGAAGACTCAAAGAAATCTGGCATCTCTTCCTCATGATAATCTGTCTCATTAAAATGAGATGCCATGATCTTTCTTTCATCTAACAACTGTCTCATATTGATTCTAGCTTCTTTATACTGCTCATAGAACATCTGAATTTCTAGCTTCTTATTTTCAATATTTTTATCAAGTCTGTGCTTCTCCATTGTATGATCTTTTCTCTTAAGCCTTTAAGATTTTCCAAAGAAGAGACTTAGCTCTGATACCAATTGTTGGAATTAATGGGAAGTGTGTACTGAGAGCGAAGGGGTGAATCAGTACCTCTAAAACTTTTGTATCCTTTAATAAATTAACCTTTGTGTAATCAATTGTTTATCCAACCATCTGATCTATACTATCTTGATGCAAGATATATCAATTCATAAACTTAAAATACATGGGAACATTCATAGAAACATTTATGAAATTAATTGACACATAACACAAGATATGATATTGCAGAAAACTCCTGTTAGGATGTAAAAACTGTGGTGGGGATGGTACCCACAAAATCTTCACTATCTGCAGATTGGAAGGGGTCAATTAAGGCTTACAATTTGATCAATTCTAATGATCTAACCGGTTAAGAGTATCTATGGAGACCTTTTAAAGTCTACTCGGTTAAGAGCTTTAGCAACACTATTAAGTGTGCACTTGGTTAAGAGATTTATAGTTGGACTGTTAAATCCACCTTCCTTGAAAGGATTTTTACACTTTGCTCCACTTGTTATAATGATAGCAAATTGCAATTTGACCTGATATATGTGATCTCCTATTTATGATACAGATCCATTTAATATTACATGAATAAGATTATCACCTAATGTGATTGAATAATACCTCTGATTCTCAGTAGCCTCTGTTCTTGGTTCTTGCTAACCAAATTCACCTTTTGTTGTTCTGTTTCTTAAAACTTTCAATCTGATCAATAGATGTGCTCGTAGGCTTCATTAATCCTCTCTTCCATATTCACACATGTATAATGAATGATTGCATCATCTATTTAGAAGATGAATTGACATCATCAAGTTTCATGAAAAATAATGTTAACTCTAAGATCAGGTTTACAACTTTACCTTGATCTCCTAGTCTATGTGTTTTAAATCAATTAGACTGATTAAAGCACTTACATTCATGTTTCTTGTCCCTAAATAAATGGTTTTAAAAAAAATCAAGATTCTATAAATAGAATAAGACTATGTTATCTGACGTGGAAGTCAGATCCACTTTTTGTGGGCTGCAACTGACTTTCAATTTCTGACGGTCGGCTATGTTTTGAAATCAGTTGACTGTCTTTCGGGTTCATTGCTTGAACTATTCTCTCAGTTTGCTCTTTAACTGTCTCTTGGTTTGCACTATATCTTGCATGTCGGGTTCCTCTATCAGGTTCCTCTTTATCCTTTCTACTTTGCATTTTTGGTGTATACACAAAATTGTGTCATCAATTTTCTTTGTGCTAAGCCATTTTCGGTGATCTCTAGTATATTCATTTTCGGTTGTGTTCTTTGTCCTGTCTTTCGGTGTATGCTTACCAAAAGTTTTGTTTGCATACTAATGGAAAAATAATGTCATCAAAGGTGGTGGGGTCCCCTGCTACCTAAATGGTTGATTATAATTTATGGTCCCCTCAGGTTGTTGTGTTCACCTTTCCGAATCTGGGGTATGAGATTGAGAAAGTGGAGCCAAAATTTTTATCCATTTGTAATGAGATTGTCCTTAATATGAACTTAATCCTAATTTTATTATAGAAGGTATTTTCTGATCAAAAGTTAGATCTAGGCAAAGAGAATTTAAGCCAGGAGGAAATAGAAATGGATGATGAGCCACCCTTTTTCCAAGCAGAAAGGAAGAAGGGAAGAATAAAGACTTTTTCCATAAGGGTTTCCACCAAGAAGAGAACAAGGGATGATTGTGGGGTCACAAAAAGCTTTGGTTGAAAACCTTTCAAGTGGCATAGGGAACAACAAAGCTTCCAGAACATAGTAGATAGGGTTCAGAAAAATCTCCCTAAGATTTCCTGAGAAACACTCCAATCAATTAATGAAGGTAATGTCATGGAATATCAAAGGGTTAAATAGCTCTCATCAACAAGACATTTTTTCTAATTTTTTTAGATATCATAAGCCTAATATTATGGAAATTCAATAAATTAAGAAGCAGAAAGAGAGAGCTTCGAAGTTAAAAAATTTCAAGAATGGTAGGGTCCAGTGTAATAGCTCTGAAGGGGATTCTAGTGGAAGTGTCACTTTTTGGAATCAAAATTACATTTATGGAGTCAATTTATGGGAAGATTCTAATCACATTACTACCATATTTAGATAGGTTAGGAATGACTTTTTCTAGATTTTATCTAACATCCATGTGTCCAATAATAAGGTTGACAAGAAGAAGTTTTGGAAGGATTTGGCTGAGTTTAGAGCTTTGTTCCAAAATTAAAAATGTATTATTATAGGGGATTTCAACACCCCTTTGTAGGAGATGGAGAATTTTGGAGGATCTTAGATTTAGGTTGATAGAAAACAAGATCTCGTGGACTTCATTAGCAATCAAGGGCTTCATGAGTTTGATTTAGAGGGAGATTCTTATGTTGATATTGTGTTCGGAGATATTAAGGTGTAGTCATAAGGAGTCACTTATTTGATTGCCATTGATGACAACTAAGAGGGAACTAAGTTAGTATAGTCATGATATACTATAGGTGAAGTGCAGATACAATTGGTAAACATGTATTGCTGACAATTGGTTAAGTCTAGAAGATCAGTACATAGTGAAAACATCACTTTGGTGGTGATCATGTTAGAAGTGGAATTATGAGGAGAGATCAGAGATACAACATCAACCATTATAGATTGCAATGTGGTTCCAACCACAACACATTTGGTTGAGAAATGAGATAGTTTTTATTGTCATAGAGATTAAGACAGGTAAAACTCTTATGTTCTTGAGTACCGATCAGTAGATCACAGATAAGTGAGATGTTAATTATGTGCAATCATTTATAATGATATGATGATGTTGAAAAAAGGTTATAAATTCAATGTTTTGATATTTATGAGATTAATGCAAATGTTTAAGACATATTTGAGGTGTTGCATTGGAGAAGTCAAAACATGTTTGACTACTTTGGAGATGTAACTAGCAGATCTTACTTTGACCTAACGTGGTCACGATAAATCATTTTATTCACCGAGATTATCAAATTGACACATGGTGCTTTTGTGAGAAAGTAATTTTAATATCATTGTTAATTCGATGAAAGATTTTTATATATAGGTACTGGTCATATTGAAAAGTGTTAATTTGTTAAGAAAGTTGTAAGAGTTGTTGTGGATGATTAGGGTTCTGTGATTTCAATTTAAGGTTGCGATTAGAAATCTGAAAGATATAGAGCAGAGAGGAGTTATAGAGTACAAGTAACTTATTGGATTTGACAAAAATCAATGCTACATCCAGATCACTAATCTTGTTGTTCCCTAATAGTTGCAGCTAGCAAAATCTCTTAACCGAGTGAACCCTAACAAGTTCTTTTTGAAAATCCTTTAACAAGGTAACTTCTTTATTGATGTTTGCAATCCTCTAGTAAGGTAGATCATAGTTGATCTTGTTATAATCCTAACAATGTACTAGTCACTTCTAACAAGGTGAACCATTAGAAAGGGTATTTGTAGCTCCTAACAAGGCAAACTCATTTACCACAGTATTGGGCTTGTGGATGTCCTTCCCACCATGGTTTATTTCCCTCTTACAAGGGTTTCCACCTGTAAATATATTTTTCATGTGTGATTAATTTTTGGATGCTTGATATTAATTTCTTTATGCATATGCATCAGTTATATGCTTTGTAGTTTGGAAAGTATTTCGGCAGTTAATTCGATCGATGGTTGAATTAGGTTACTATTTGTTTGGACTAATTCCTTGTGGTGTGATGGTGATTGAAGATGTTTGATCTTATATTCATTACAAAATCAAAGAGTTGGGAGTTAAAGCAATAAGGAAAGAATACAAGGATATTGTGAATCAATGGTGTATTAAAAGACGAGAAAAAACATCTTCACGAGAAGGGTTTAGCTTGTGTAGTGGATATACCCACTAAATCCCATCCCGATTGGATTTCATATGTGATAAGAAAAGTGCATTATCAATTCATATGGCTGGATAGACCACACAAGATTACGGGGTTACAGAATTTCGAGCACAAGGTTTGGAATATACATTGAGAATGGTGGCTACTCATTTGGTCACTAAACTTACCAAATCCAAGCAAGACAGAAGATTTATGATTATCGACCACATTGTAGACAAGGAAGTTCATTTTGTGTCCATGGTGATAGGTTACAAAGTTTACCAACCGAGTCAGGTTAATAATGTGCCTGGTGGTGCAATTCACACTACCTAACAGATTATTAAGGATGATTCAATATATGATCTATGTGAGATTATCATAAGCTAGTTCTATACAAGCATGGAAAGGATAAAGAGAGATAAACAAGAATCATTCAAGTATGGAGCCCTACTGGTATGTATGTTCTTTTATGTTCAAAAACTCTTCCTCGATAGTGGAAATGTTGTGCGCTCAAAGAACAAACAGGTAATCATTCAGATGAGTGAATTCATAAAGGATTTAGGGAATAACTTTAATAATGTCATGTGGGGTTATTTCAAAGATTTCCAATCTAAAATGCATAAATGAGAAAGGATTACAATTAGCATTGTAGAGTAGTACAAAAATGATATTTGTTTTTTAGTAGACACTGATTCATGTATTGTACAAGTTGTGGAACCTAGAACACATTGGATTCCTCTGATGGGTTATGGGGATTATTTAGTAACATTCCATGTTGATTAGTTGTTTTCAAAACCTTTAGACAAACAAGCACAAATATTTGGAACTCATGATGAAGTAGTTTCCAAAATTCAAAAGGAATTGAAGAAACTGGTCATTGAAAGGAAAAATAGGAGAACAATATCTAACCTATAATGGAAGTTTGGAAGTAGTGATGCTGGAAAATCTTGCACTGTTGAAACTGAAACTAAAGCTAAGATAAAATAAAGAAAACCAAACAACTTGTGAAGTGAAGTCTCAAGTGAAATCATCAAGGAAGAAAAGTCAAGACATTTCTACTCCTAAGAAAATTTACAAGAGAAAGAGAAAATCCAAAGAGGTAAAAGACGTTCAGAAGGAAGCTAATGAAGAAAGGACAGAATAAGAAAAGGATGCCTCTGAACTGAATAAAAGTGGTGAAACAAAGAAGACACCTTATATAGATGATATTGAAAAAGGTATTGTGGACAATGATAGACTTGCTACTATTGGCAGGAGATACACTTTGGGAAATGATGAAGACATGAAGAAGATAGAAGATGAAATTCTATATCATTTTCATAAATTTTGTAGGAAAATACCTTTGGAGATCCATTCTTACATCCCTAATGAGTTATATCAGTTTATTGATTCTAGATGGAGAGTTATATTACAATGGATAGATAGATTATGGAAAGAGAACTTATCCAAGTGTAACCTAAATTGTGTGTTGAAGATGCAAAGATAATGATTACTTCTCAAACATAAATTCAAAATAAGAACATAGTAGCTAGACTGCTAATTAATGAAGCACAAGGTGTACACAATGAAACTGTTAACATGGAAGAAGCTACTATAGATAAAGGAGGTAGAAGCACAAGTAGAACAAGTTCAAGCAAAAGTCAATGAACCAATTGAGGGAGATGATACATTTTTTGTAGATCAGTTAATGGGGAATGTTGTTCTTGATATTCCTAACTTGGTGATTGACATTGGAACACAAAACATCAGTCTATCACAAACAGGTCTTGATGAGATTGAAATTGTAAACATAACATGAAAATAAGATTAATCCTCACCATTTCCTATAGAACACACAGAAGAAATGATTTCTAAGAAGGAAGAGGAGAAAGAAGTAGAGAGTAATTAAGAAGAAACTCCTAAAAGGGATGAAGAAGAACTTGAAACTAAAAGGAAATTAAGTCTTGAAGAGACTAGTATAAGGAAAAAATAGAAACCGGAGACTATTGCAAAAGAGGAAGAAGAGGAAGTTGATGAACAAGACTTATCGACCACACCGATCGACATGTACAAATTAAAACCTAAGGAATTGATTAATTTTTCATAACAATTGAGAACAAGGGTTGTAAGAGACAAGTTTAGAACAAAGAAGAAGAAGACATGAGTATTAAGACAAGCTAGAGATATCCTAGCTAAGTTAGTGCCTGAGGTTGAATATGATGAAGCTGATACTCATATTGATTAGATGGATACTCTTATAAAGGAAATTCTAGATCAAGGTCCCTATTTGCAGTCAGCTACAGTGAAGCTTTTAGAGGAGAGCTTAGAGAGAAGATGATAGGTAAACTAATGGAGAAGATTACTACATATAGGATCAAATTATCACAATTGATAAGGTAAGTTAAGAATAAAATGACTGAGGTGGGTCAATTATTTATCAAAATATCAAGGTATCTTAATTTTGTTCAAGTTTTGGAACAAAGAAGAGCTGAAGCACACACGGAGTTGGAGAACTAAAGCGGTCAGCTTGATCCATTGTCAAGTTTAGTCACTACCTACAGTAGTCAGGTCAAGTAAATTTCACACAAGGTTAAGCACATTCAGAATGAGAAAGAGAAGAGAATGATCATTCTACTAGAACTTTAATCAACCTTATCCAGTATAGTAGAGGTGATGCAACTGAATGTGAAGAAGGTAGAAGAAATACTTGCCTTACCTTACATGAGCACACTAGATAGAATGGAAGAGATTGCTTCTAGTTTGATTGAGAAAATAATTGTTATGGATTACTTGCAAAACTTATGGGAAACATCCTTGGATTCAACAAAGATAAACTTCAAGTTGATATTTGACAGGATGTAAGTAAGATTTTTTTAAGTTTACATATCTTTATTTTGTGTACCTTTGTCACTGTTGTCTAAGGGGGAGTATATATGCATGGGGAGTATATGCATGTATGGAGAGTATATGTATAGGGATTCATAAGTTAATGTTATTATTTCATGATTGTAAGCAGTTAACATGTGTTTTCCATCAATTCCAAAGGGGGAGATTGTTGGTATTGTGTTGGGAGATTGCTAGATATTGAGGTGTAGTCATAAGGAGTCACTTATTTGGTTGTCATTGATGCCAACTAAGTTAAAACTAAGTGGAAACTAAGATAGTACAATCATGATATACTACAAGTGAAGTGCAGATACAATCAGTAAACATGTATTGTTGACAATTGGTTAAGTCCAGAAGATCGATAGATAGTGGAAACATCACTTTGGTGGCGATCATGATATAAGTGGAATTATAAGGAGAAGTCATAGGTACAACATCAACCAATATAGATTGCAATGTGGTTCCAACCATAACACATTTGGTTGAGCGGTGAGATAGTTTTTATTGTCATAGAGATTAAGACAGGCAGAATACTTATGTTCTTGAATACCGGTCAGTAGATCACATATCGGTGAGAGGTTAATTATGTGTGATCATTTCTAATGATATGATGATATGGAATAAAGGTTATACATTCAATTTTTTTATATTTATGAGATTGATGCAAACATTTAAGACAAATTTGAGGTGTTGCATTGGAGAAGTCAAAATGTGTTTGACTACTTTGGAGATGTAATTAGAAGATCTTATCTTGACCAAATGTCATCATGATAAATTATTTTATTCATCGAGATTGTCAAATTGACACGTGGTTCTTTCATGGGAAAGTAATTTTAAGATCATTGTTAAGTCAATGAGAGATGTTTATATGTAGGTATTGCTCATATTGAAAAGTGTTAAGTTGTTAAGAGAGTTGTAAGAGTTGTTGTGGATGATTAGGGTTTTGTGATTTCAATTTGAGGTTGCAATCAAGGTATCCTTTAATAGGGCAACTTCTTTATTGAGGTTTGAAATCCTCTAGTGAGGTAGATCATATTTTATCTTGTTATACTCCTAACAGTGTACTAGTCATTCCTAATAGGGTGAACCCTCAGAAAGGGTATTTGTAGCTCCTAACAGGGAAAACTCATTTACTATAGTATTGGGCTTGTGGGTGTCATGCCCATCGTGTTTTTTTCCCTCTTACAAGGGTTTCCATGTGAAAATATATTTGTCATGTGTGATGAATTTGTAGATTCTTGATATTACTTTATTTTATGTATTTGAATCAGTTATATGTTTTGTAGTTTGGGAAGTATTTTAGTAGTTAATTAGATCGATTGTTGAATTAGGTTACTATCTGTTTGGACTGATTCACCCCTCCTCTCAATATCTATTAATTCCAATATATTATAATTGGACCAATAGATGGATTGGTAAGGATATTATCTAGGTGAGATTTTAATGGGATCTTATCTCTAATGACTACTATTATCATTACTCCTACTCTTTAAATGATCTTTCTTGAATTGGGTCTGATTATTTCCCCATTTTTTTTGGCAAAGCCCATCTCTAGGAAGAAAATTTCTCCATTTATATTTCAGAGATGCGGGTTCACCACCCTTAACTTTCCTCTAAAATAAAAGAAAGGTAGAGTATAAATGTGAATATAACTGTTATGTTTTGAGTGGCCAAGAAGCTCGGGACGGTTAAAGACAATATTAGCAAGTGGAATAGAGACACATTTGGTAATATTTTCTCCTCCAAGGCTGCCATTCAGGTAGAGATGAAGGATATCCAAGATAGAATTCAAAAGGATGGGTATGTTGTAGACTATTTGGCTAAGGAAAATAAGATTCTTAGTCAGTACCATGAACTCATTTCCAAGGAAGAGGATTTTTGGAAACAGAGGTCGAGGTTTTTATGGTTGTATTCTGGAGATAAGACCACCCAATTTTTTCACATGTCCACACTAAAAAATAGGGTAGATAATCATATATCTCATATTCAAAGGAATTGGTTCAAGAATGATAAGGAAGATGGTATTAGAGAGGAGGCAGTTCATTTTTTCTAGGGTCTTTTATTTGTTGAGGACATGTTGGACATGAATTGCCAATAAGAACTCGTTGACACCATTCATAATTTGGCTAGTGAAGAGTGTAAGAAACAACTAGTTGCTATCCCTTCTTTAGAAGAAATTAAAAAGGTTTTTTTCTCTTTTGAGGGGAATAAGGCCCCTGGGCTTGATGGATTCTTGATGTTTTTCTTCCATATTTTTTGGTAGATTGTGACAGAAGATGTGGGAAATGTGGTTAAATATTTTTTTGGTTCTAGAAGGATTCTGAAGGAGTTGAACTCAACTTTTATTGCATGCTTATTCCTAAGAATTCTACTCCTGATACTTTTGAAGCCTTTCATCCTATCAACTTGTGCAATTCTATTTACAAAATCTTGCCCAAGGTTCTCACTTCTAGATTTCTTGTTGTTCTTCCTCGTTTCATTACTATCGAGAAGACAAATTTTGGATTCTATTGTGACGGTGCATGAGAAAATTCACTCTCTTAAGACTTCTAATCATCAAGGATTTTTTATTAAGCTTGATCTATCCAAGGCCTATGATAGGGTGGATTGGCATTTTTATCATAGTGATGACGAATTTTGGCTTCCACAGTAAATTTCTTGACTTGGTTTGACAACTTATCTCCTCTTCCAAACCTGTGGTTATCATCAATGGTTCTCCTTCCCATTTATTTGATGTCTCCACGGGCCTTAGATAAGGTGACCCATTGTCTTCCCTTCTTTTTAGCCATCTGGATGAAACATTTGGGAGATACATGCTCAAGATGGTTAACACTCAAAGTTTGAAAGGCCTCAGACCTTTGTTTGATGACTTGGTGTGCTCCTACGAGAAATTTATGGACAATACTATAATCATTGGGAGAACTTTTGTTTGTGAAGTTAGAACCCTAAAAAAAATAGAGGTGTATGTTGGTGCTTCTGGCCTAAGTATTAATTTTTCTAAAGGCTTTCTCTTCTTTATCAATACTCCAAAGGCTAGACAAAAAAAAAGATTTATGAAATCCCGGGGTGCACTATTGTTAATCTTCCTTACATATATTTAGGGGTGCTTCTTTGTTCTAAAGTACCTAATTATTTTTGGTTAACCTTGGTTGATAAATTCCATAAGAAGTTGATAGGCTAGAAAGGTGCTTTTTTTGAGTCAAGCAGGGAAAATTCAACTCCTTAAGTCTTCTCTCCAGAATATTCTAGTTTATACCCTTAGTTTGTTTAAAATACTTGCCAAGCATGCAAATTCTACTGAGAAGATTCAGAAGTGAAATATTTGATCAATATTGGAAGAAAGGAAGAGACTCCCTCTTGTGGGTTGTGATTCAGTTTGAGAAACCTTTTAGACTTCAACAATGCTCTTTTGGCTGAACAAATATGGATAACTTTTAATTTCAAAGGAGAGTAGAACTATATTTGGAGGAGCAAATATTTACATCACATTGAATCTTTGCAAGACTTCTTGGGTACGCATGAGTTTCCCATGGGATCCACTCTTTGGAATAATGTGATCTAGGCCAAACATATCATTGGATCTAGTGTTTGTTGGAAGATAGACTTTGGTAGAAGGATTAAATTTTGGGAGAACAAATAGATTGGTCATGAACCTCTATACAATAATGTAAGTTATAGTCCCTTTATGGATGATTGCATTCTTATATTTGGATAGTGGGTTTCTAATTACATAGATGATGGAAAGTGGGTACAACTTAATGTTAGATATGACCTTCTCCCTCTTCAAATTTCTTTAAATTCTTTTATGATTTTGTGGCAGAAGATGGATGACTAGTTGGCTTGGAATAATTCCTCTTCAGATGACTTCTTTGTTGTTGTACCATCATAAATTGTAAGCACCTAATATGTATATTTAATTTCATGATTATTTATCACCCACCTTGGTATGTTTTCATAGTAGGACTTCATATGACACTTAATGAGCACCTAATTTCAAATATAGGTCCTCTTTCATTTCAATCTTGTTTAAACTTGAGGTAGGCCCTATAATCGAGGATATAGGTACCTATAGAAACCTGTGATAACATCAAAATCTCAACCACAAAGAGATATGTTAAGCAGTTAGTATTCCCAATATTGAAAGAGGAAGCAAATAATAGTATTCATAATCATCAAATAATAATGAAATCAATAAAAAATACATGAAAATGTAAACCAAAAGTTCTTCATTGTTCTCCTTCTCTATGCAATGCGGGCTCTTAGAAAATGAGTGCTCGATGTGCCAACATAAGAATTCAAAGCGATTATGGTTAACAAATTAAGAGAATAAGCTCTATATTTATAAGATTTTTGGGGTTCCAATCAATATTCCTTGATTGATGGGTTTATTGGTTGTGATTGAAGAGTTGAACTCAGAGTGAGTGGGAGATGAACTCAACTAATTGCATGTTGACAAAATAGATGAATCTATTAAGAGGATAGATTGAAGAGTTGAACTCAGAGTGAGTGGGAGTTGAACTCAAATTATTGCATGTGCTTGAATAGATGGAAGAGTCAAATAATTTAATTGATGAGGTGGAGTATAAGATGAGATAGATTAAATAGAAAATTGATTTAATTGATCAGTTAGGAAAGATAATGGTGAAGTTAACTAAAGCTCATAATTCAGGAGATAAATGTGATTAAATAAATAAAAGAGTTTATTTATTTGCACATGTGAGGAATATAAATAAATAATTAATCTTTATTTATTTATAAGAGGAACAATTTGTTTAATTAAATAAATATAATTTATTTAATTATGAGAGGAAATTTGATTTAATTATTACATAAATGTAATAATAATAATAAATAAGGAATATTAATTAAATAATGTTAATTATTTGATTACTTTATAGGTGAATAATTGATGAAATATTAAGTAATAAATTAAAATTAATTAATTATGAAATTAATTGAGAAATGATGATTTTGGATTTAGATGATAATAGGACACAAATTGATTAAATAATAAAAGACTATTTAACAATTTAAGATGAATGTTAGTAAACTTATTGCACTAGAGTAATTAGTAATTTTTAAGTGTCTGCAGGGCCTAATTTCTAAGTGTGGTCCTCTATTTTTCCTCCAATCCAACAATTTATTTCATCACCTAGGCCCTATGTTACCATTTTTGGCCTTTGTGTTCTATCCCGATCTCGAAATTGGTTGTACCTTGTAATCTGGCATGCCCTAATTATCTAGGACCTGTGCTTTTGATCTGATCTCTGATTGGGTGGAACATAATGCCTAAGGCATTGTGTTACTAGGAACATAACACTCAAGAAGTTTTGTTCCCCAAAGATGATGCCCAAATTGGGACCATGGTCCTGTCTTAGTGATTTAGTGAGATATTTGGATTTACAGTCGATCTGCTTGAGTTTTGATCCCTTGAGATGTTGTGAGAGGTATATAAACACCATATATATCTTTATTTTGGTAACTAGGAACAAAAAATGATCAAGACTATCAAGCAATCAAGATATCAAGTGAATTTGAGATTTGAAGGAAAGCATCCAAGATCTAAACTTCTTCTCAAACATTCAAGGTGTTCTTCTCCATGGATCAAACTTCCTTCCCTCGATGAAGGCCTATTGTAGACACCCTAAAATGGACAGGCTTGCAACTTTACATTAAAACCCTAATTTTCATCTATTAATTAATGGTTTTTTAATCATTAATTAATCATCTATTTTCTTCTAAATTCATCTTTCTCAA
>MU224024.1:613788-651174 GCA_018584345.1 Thuja plicata | reverse complement strand
AACCAAACTCCATCTCCTCTTAACCAAATAAAGAGGTGGAGTTTACTGTGGATCTCTCCTGTTACTTTTGATCACAACCGTTCATCTCCCCATCTCTGGGATTGATCTCAACCACTCATTTCATCAGAATTTCCTATATAATGGACCCTTCATAACCATTTGAAGGATCCAGGATTTCAAGCATTCAAGCGCCATTACTCTGTCAGCATTCAAGCATCCTGCGATCACACATACATTGCAATTATCAACATCTCGACGCTTCTCAAATCATAGACGCTGCCCAGCCAATACTGAGCATCAAGAACAACATTATTGAAGGAGTAGAGAGAGACAATAGAAGCTTCAAGCTTCGAAGGGTTTGCATTCATTTGTCTTCCTTTTCGTTGTTTGTACATTTTATTGCTTGCGTTTCGATCATTTCGTTTAGTAGTTATTGCTTAATAGATTTGCATGCACTTGTGAACCTTGGCTACTAACCCCTGCCCTTGGAAAGCTGTGGGAAACCGGAGAGAGAGGCGTACACCTATAAAAAGAGTGTTCTATAAAGGAAGGAGATACACCCTAATCTACATCTTCTTTCTTCTTCTTAATCAAGCATTGTGGAAAAGTAAAACATCCATCATATTAAGGTTTTATCTTTCATGATTTCCTTTTGGGTTTTTGTGTTAAGTCAAAGCTATTTCATCAACATATTTGATCACATTCAAAGAAGCATTTACATTTCCAAGGTATGATACATTCTATTTTTTAGATTTAGCCTTTTCTATATGAAAAAATGCTTTCATTTCTTTAATTTCATTTCAAGGTTGATTCCAACATGATTTTGACTGAGGGAAAACCCTCTATCCAACCTTCTTCCTTGTTTTTCAGTATGCAAGTATAGGTCATGCAACTGCCGGGACTTGATCTTGAAAGTAAAAGATCTATCGAGAAGTCTACAACTTAATTTGGGAAAAAGACCCAGGTATAAAACACCCCAGGCTTCTTGTTCCCATGATCAAAATTCCCAAAAAACTTTGTACCTAGTAGGTCACTTTCAAATTTAGTTTACATGTTGGTATAGTTCTCGGGTCCCTGTTTCAGGTTATTATAGCTTCCTAGCTATTTTTTGTTAGTCCATATTTTCTGAAATTGTCTATAACTTCTTATTTCCCCTTCTATTTTGAATCATATTATCATCATATCATATGATTTCTGTGATATAGAAAATGGTGATAAATGGTAAACCACCAAGTTTCACATACATTAAAATACCAAACTCCCAACAAGGTGAGTCCGATTAGCGCAACTAAGAAAGTAAGGGTGCAAATTCATGATCCAAACAAATGAGGGGGGATTTTGGTGATTCCTTATGATAAATATGAAAATGATATGTAAATTTGATAAATAAAAAATCAATAGGAAGAATGAACTTATCTTTAAATTAGGAGAGGAGGGATGAACTTCAGATCCGGAGTTGATTGTCACAAAACTGTCAAAATCAGAAATGGCTCTGGATCTGGCACTCTATCACCTAAAAATTCTGACTGTGAAATTTCAGGATCCAAAGGACTATGTCTAACAAACTCAACCTTGTCCAAGAAAGTTGACCTAGTCCCGAAGGCTCAAAATCTAATTAAAAATACGAAGGATCTGCTATTGGTTCTGAAACTCCTAAAATCCAGATCCGAAACTCTGAGAATATGTTCCTACACACAAAAAAGAAGGGAAAGAAGGTTGGAGGGAGAGTCTTTCCTTGGTCAAGCCCCTATATAGGAATCAACCTCAAATTGAAATAAATATAAGTGAAAGAATGCTAACATGTAGCAGAGATTAGATCTAAACAATGGAGAATATCATACCGTGTAGATGTAATTGTCTCTAAATATGTGATCAAGAATGTTGATGCAATAACTTTGAATCAACACAAAAACCAAAAGGAAATTATGTAAGATGAACCTCATGTAGTAGATTTTTTAATTCACCTCATTGTTGAATTGAAGAATAGGAAGACTTGATGGATGAATATAGGTATCCTTTCTTGATGTCAAAACTCCTTTGCTTGACCTTCAATAGAAAATAGAGCTAGATCTATGAAAGGAAATGCCTTGTATGCTTGATAATGGATGCCTTCAATGGATGCTTTCTTGCACTTTAATCTCTTGAATGCACAATGAATGTAGGATATATTTCATGTGTGTGTGTGTGATGTTCATGATATAAAAATGAGAGGAAGAGGTCTCCTTTTATACACATTTTGGGGCTCAAATTTCACAAGCCTACCTCAATTAAGTGCCTAGGAGAAATACCCCCGCATCGGGATTAGAACCCACTAGATTGCAAATCCCTAGGACAAGGGTGAATTGGGTTGACCTTTTCCAAGCAAGGTTTTTTTAGGACCTAGGATTGTGTGCCAAGAAGGAGGTTTAAAAATCTTAGTTTGTCGGTAAATTAGGGAAAATACTGAAGCATGTAAAGAACCTAGGTGGAAGGTAAACCATGTGAATGGAGGGCAAATGGGGAAATAGGCATAGGAATTAGAGCCAACCTCAATTTCAAGCAATATTGAAGGAGGAGGAGGACCTATATCTGAATTAAGTATGCATTTAAGTACAACATAAGGTCCTACCATAAGAAAAACACTAAAGTAGGCTCAAAATGGTCCCAAAATGAGTACAAATAAAGTTCTTAATTTTTAGGATGGTACAATTTTAAAATCCCAATCAGTGTAGGATCATTGAATCACTTAGAGCTTAAGTCCTACTTGAGCCTATTGAGACATCTTCCTTTTGATTGTACAATAGGAAAAGGAGAACAATCCACACATCGCCATTGCTAACTATTTCTTATTGTACAATCGCCTTGGTAGTCTCTTTGCAGGATGCTCCCCTGTCTCCCCCTCCTCCCTAGGTTGGAGTGTGGTCTAATGCCATCATCCTGGAGATTAATATATTCATTTGTATTGTTCTTCAAAAAATGATCTTGCCTCTCAAAAATCTTTGCAAGAGAGGTTTTGCTTACCTAACAAATTTTTTCTTTGCCATGTAGATGTTGAATCTAGTTCGCATTTGTTTTTGCATTATTCCTATGCTCGTGAGGTTTGGGTTATTCTTCTCCAAAAGTGGTAATTGGACTATGTGCCTGTGTCTTCTATGTTCGATCACCTTAGCCAACATAAGGCTCCCTCCTCTACTCAAGCCTTGAATCTTTTGTGGTCCCTAACTTTCCCTCATTTGGTTTGGAGAATATGGAAAGATAGAAATAATAGATTCTTCAGGGATGTTTCTCTTCCACTCGAAGTTGATTTTGCTAAAACCTTTAGGGCCATAATGGAAAACTACGACTCTGATAGAGATAATTTCACTAGTAAGGCCAAGAAACTATGTTCTTAGTATGATTTTTGGGTGGCTTCCACTTGTAAAATCAAAGGAGATATATCTATATTGCTTCCAGACCTGTTAAGTTTCCCAAGGATAATGTTCATTAGAATCTTCCTCCTTTAGGGTGGGTGAAAGTCAATTTAAATGGGGCGACAAATCCCAAGTTGGGTGGGTGCGGGGGAGTGGTTAGAGATGATACTGGTAGGTTCCTTTTAGTGGTGGCACCCCCTTGGGATTTTAGACTAACTTCCTCGCTAAAGATGCTACTGCCTTCCATCATTTAAGATTAACTAAACTTCTAAATTGCAAGACCATTTGGTTAGAGGGTGATCAAAATAATATTATTCAGTGCCTAAAGGGTCTCCAAATACCTTTTTGGACAATTGAAAAGTGGATTTTAACTCTTTTGATATCCATAAATCCTTTGATAAAGTTCATATATCTCATGCTTTTTGTGAAACCAATAGTTTTGAGGGCTATTTTGCAAATGAGGGTTCATGCTCATGAAATGATGAATTAACACCTTGGTGATCATTTGTTAGAAGAAGTTAACTCCTTAATGATATGTGATTTGTCTCATGCATAGAGAGTACATTCTTCTATGGATTAATGATGAGGCATTTTGTGTTAGCGACTTTTTCTTTCATTATGAAGAGTGCTATGAAAGCTAGTGGGGTTTTAATGCATCATTTCCTTAGCCCTTCCCACATTTTTTGGGTACTTTGAGAGGTTTTCCTATGTGGTTCTATTCTACAACTTGGTTTTTTGGTTGATCCTGTGAGGATGGGCAGAGATAGGAGAAGAATTGAACCTTTAGACTGTGAGGAGATCAAGAATGATGCCACCATTTGGAGAATTTTGAAGCAAGGTGGCTTGAACTCTTTCATTGAGAAACTTAATGTCACTATGAAGTTTGATGAGGGTTGGAAGGATGAGAATATTTATCTCTATGGGAGAAAATTTGAAATTAATGAAAAACTCACTGCGAAGGTTATTGGGTTGTCAATGGAAGGGGCCGAGTTCTAGAGGGACAAGAGACTTTCATATGAAGCTGTGAAGAAGTTCCCAAAAGATGAGAAGGATAAAAAATTTGGCTGAAACTACTAAGAGTAGCTATGGTACTAGTAAGATTAAGTTCATGTAACGTGTTGTGTTACAGGTAATTATGAAATACATAACTTTAGATGGTCGTTATACTAGGGATTTTGGCCACCATTTCATTTTGTTGAACCACTTTAGGCACAAAGTGAAGATTTCCTTTCCTTTTTATTTGCTTTCATCCATCAATGCTAGCATAAAGGATCATAGGAAAATTAAGAAAAGTCTTGTTCTTCATGAGGGTTTGTTGTTTTTGATTTTTGAGCACCTTAAATCTCTACCATCTCTTTCTATAACTTCCCCAAAATCCTCCTACAAGCCTGATTCTGAGGATGAGGATTTCGGGAGTTATTACTTTAATGAGGATGATTGGGATATTAAGGAGGATTATTTAGATTCAACTATGTATAAGAATAAGAAGAGGGTTCAACAATCCAAGAAGGTCAGAAATAATTCCCCTATTTTTGCGACCAAGTCTACTTCTATGTTGTCTGCCCATGGTATGCCTGGTAAATCAGTGCTTTCCATGGATACAGTTGGGAGACCCCCTTTTACAAAGGATATCAATGTGGATTCTCCTTTCCTAAACCTTGAAAGGAAAAGCCCTAATGACGTGCTTGCTATCACATGAAATGTTGATGTCAACAATTTTAAATGCATAAGTAGATTTTTCACAAGATCAAATAAATTAATCTCAAGCTTCGTGCGGTTAATACCAAACAAGATAAATAAAATTCTGAGCAATGGAGTGTTGATGAAAGGAAGTCTATATTTGATTCCACGCAAAAGACCATTAACACTATGAATGATCTTAAAAAGGATTTTGATAATAGGATTCTGAAGTTGGAAGATAAAATTAAAAAAAAGATTATTATGGGAGACTCAAACACTTGGAAGATAACTTCCAAAATATTAATAACAATCTAATCTTCGTTGTCACTTATAGCCACAGAGTGGTAAAGAATTCTACTGAGAGTTTTAATACAATGGCTGGTAAACTTGAAAGATTTCAACAAGAAGGGGTGGTGGTTGATGTTGAAATGTTTGATAAGATGCAAAAGAACAATGACCCCTATAAAAGGACTAGAGCCAACTTGAAAAAGAAAGCTAACAATTCTCAAGATATCCAGGACCTGAAAAAGATATCCCTCAATATGTCTCAACTAGAGGCAGAGGTAGTGGAGGCTCTTAAGAATCCAAACTAAGTTTTTGGTTTGCTATCTTGTTATTGATTTTTTCTATCTTAGTGTTGTTGGTTTTATTATGCTTTATCTTTTAAGCAACATTTTGTAAATAGGGTTTCACGTCCCTTTAAAACCTACTTGTTCTTTAATAAAAAACACCCATATACATATTCATCTAATTTAGTATCTCCATCCTTTACATACAAAAGCTTATAATATATATGAGTTTGGGTATCAACAATATTTAACAAAAATGACTTATCAAGGAAAATGTATCAAAATTTCAAAAACCACTTATCATTGTGACTTGATTTTTTTGGCTTGTTGATTCTCCCATTTGTCAACGTTGATGAATCTCCACTTTTGTCTCCCCAACACCTATTTTTTGAGACACCCGTGTTTAGTTCTGCTTCCCACTCTTTTATATAGTCTCTAATGTGAAGCCAACTAGCCCGTGCTTGAGCCTCATGTTCCTCTTTATTGAGGGCAACACTTCAAAGAAAGAAAGGTCACAATGGTATTTCAAGCTCTACTGAGTGAACCCATTCTCTCTCTCTTTCTTTTATTCCTTTTCTTGGTACGACCATGGTAATAAAAGCTCCCATATTGTAACATCATTTACCTCTTACACATGTGTTCATCATCTACATAGTCTCATCTTTGCTCCTGAATTCTAAACACCATGCCATGAGCAAAGAGGCTATGTTTGCATTTATGCGTATCTATGCCCCATCCTCAAAACTTCATCTCCAAACAATATTTTCAACATTTGCAAAAATATGGGGTCATTGATACTGAAAATATTCTTCAGCCTCTCATATATGATTTTGCCAAGGAAAGCCAATTGCTGCTTTTTGGTTCACAACATGAAAATCACTCCATCTTGCCAAATACCCCACCTTAATGCACTTCTATTTTATGATTGAATCTCAATAGTGACTTCCCTATTGAATTCTCCTTCGCTTTGTAAACTTTGTCTCCAACCCTTCGCCAAAATAGAAAGAAAATAAGTAACACCTCTCTATTCCCAGTTTAAGAGAGTAAGAGGAATGATTATCTTTTAAAAAATGTGCCTTAAGCACCTTTGCATAGTGGATGCCATGTTGCTTTAAAACTACATTCAATTTCATGTCTGCCATTGCCTTCATTTCGTTAAGTTTCATGTGGTGTAAATCTCCCATGTCATACCATTCCTCCTCCAACACCAAATCTCGATAATCCTCCCATTCAATAACATCATTACTACAAATTTACACTACTGTCCAATTGGACAAGGTGTCCACTACCTCATTGCCAAATCGCTATACATGTGTAACTACTTTTTAAAATCCTTTAAGGTTACTAGCATGATACAAATTAATTTTATTATATTCTTGATCTTCCAAACTTGTGATGTCCCATTTATAATTGAATTTGTAATTATTTGGGAGTCACTTCCAAATACAATTTCTCAATTTTCATTCTGCTTGCCAAATTGACTCTAAGCAAAGCTAATTTCGCTTCAACCTTATTTTTTGTACCCTCATGATTAAAATATTGCCCTTTCAATCTCAAAGCCACACATGTAGCACCAAATGGTCCTAAATTTCCTTTTAACGCTTCATTAAAATCTATCTTAATCTAACCCTCTTCTAAATTTGAACACACCACATTTTTATCTTTCTTAGAAGTTAAATTAACCCAAAAAGCCCATTAACAATCAAACTTCACAAATTGTTATTAATATTAATATTATTAATATTAATAAATGTAAATTTAAAAATATCTAAATAAAATAAATAAACAAATATGCATGAAATCACACGCTCTTAAAACAATTCCTAAATAAATTGGAAGGATGAAATATGCCCTTACACACTTCACGTCAACATTAAGGGCCCGTTTGGTTGCACCTCATAACCGGGTTATGCAGCCCATAACCCGGTTATGGGGTGCAATTCCTTGTCTGGTGACCTCTAAATTGAATGTGAATACGGATTTGCAAATCCCCATTTGTGCAAAAATGTGGATGTCCAAATTCCTGCTGAACAGGTGGAATGACTTTCATCTCCATGGTTTTCATAGAGATTAAAGCCATTTTAACTTCGCCGTCGGGTCCAGTGCACTCCAAGGTTTGCATGATTAAATTGGTTTATATATCTTGTCGGGTCCGGAGCACTGCGTCGATTTAACTGTTGGAATGTGGATTTACAAATTCATCTTCCAGGGCAACCAAACAGTCCCAAAAAAGCATAACCGGGGTTTGCATAACCAAGGTATAGATAACCATGATTTGCATTATTTTTCAATTCCCCAACCAAACGGGCCCTAAGGAATGAATAACATGCAATTTTTATCTATCACATCTAAAAATAGACAACCAATAGGCAGATCGGAATTAATTATTAATAGAAAAGAAGTCCTCCAAAACCCTCAGATGCAAATTCCTATATAAACGAAATCGGGGGAATAAAGAGATGCTTGAGAGAAGAGGGTTGTAATCTAAGCACGGGGAGCTCTGTAAAGCCATCCTTGAGTTTTTCAGCATCCTGCTACAGGGCAACCCAGGTCATCGGCTCGTGTTTGGACCACGCGACTTGCCGAATTTGAGGAAACCCCCATCTGGGCACAAGGAATTGCTCGTTTTGCTTGATCTTTGGTTTCAGCAGCTCTCGTTCTTCCCAAAACATAGAAACACCGTCATCGAATTTCTTCAAGCCAGCTATACTTTTCTTCGGTGATGTGTTTTAGCGGAGACCCATTGCCCATTAGCTCAACTAGTCCCCATACCATTTTGATCCTTTGGGTGAACAGATTCACACAAGTATTGAGTGAGAAGGAATTGAACAAGTGAAAAACAACACCCATTTCACGAAATCGAATAAATATCAGCTATACTCGAGATTCAATGTCTCGGTGCTTCCCGTTTCCGCCTCCTGGATATGAAAACGAAAAGAAGTCAAGTAATGGGGAGCTAGGGCATGTCCACAAGGTTTGTGCCCTACCTCACCTTCTATGGCTTCTCTTTCGATGTTCATCTTATCCTTACCCCAGATCACTTGTGCAGAACCTCATGTTGTATTATCAATGTTTCTTTGCTCACAATCAATATCTTTCTGCCCATAATAATGGGATTTGGGTGATCCATGTTGTGGATGGCTTTTATGACCGTGTGCCTGTTTAAGGTTAGGGTTCAGAGTTGAAGGACCGACTATCTTAATACTTGTGACCTTTGTTTGTCTGTCCTCGAAATCTTTTAGATATTTCTGTAATGCTTGCGTTGTTTAGGTAGCCACGGATTGGTGTTTGTTCTTTATGTGTAATTTTAGTTACAGGGTTGCAAAGTTTATCAAGCAAAATGCCAACCCAGCACTTTTGAATGAGGTTTTTCAGCTGGTTGGGAAGTGCATATTGTAATATCTGACAACACAGTTGTAGATTTTAGGCACGTTGGCATATGATGGAATGATATCGATATTAGTTCTCTATCTGTGCAGGTTTTTGGGGAATCTTTTTGGTTATTTTCACTGTTTTCGAATCCTACTTCTGCCATTGTCTGCCAGCCTAGCTAACATAGGAGTAATTTAAGCGTTTTCGTAGTTTTTTCTATCCAGGGTTTTTAATCTACGTGTTTCACAGAGTTTGTTTAAACTTACATCTTCAACTGCATATGAACAATATCGAAGCTTTTGAAATATACAATGCCGTTGTATTTCTGGAGTTCACAAACTGTAATGTTCAGACGTAAAGCGACGGCAAATTTTAATGAAAGTTTATCAGTGCTTTAGACCTGTAAGGGCTGTGTTGTTGGGGCATACTGAAGTAATATCAACCCCTTGCTTGTATAGCTGTTTCTAATGTGTACTTAGAAATGCAAGCGAAATGCCAGTGTAATTGCTCTTTAATTTACAGATCTATTCCTAAGCGATTACCCTGCCCCATGAAACATGTGGAAAATCTGTAATGTCAAATATGAGCGCCCAACACTTTTACTAGGCTGCTACAAGTTGCATATAGACATTTCTTAAAATACAAGCCTGCCTGAGAACTATGGATCAAACAAACTAATGTAGTCGATATCGGCTTACTGGGGTTTATATCATTATTGTTCGCTTCGATTTCTGCATGGTTGTTTGCTCAAATCATACAAGGGAAAAGTGAGCTGGGTAAAAGATCGTTCCCATATTCCTTTGCTTCCCAGTTCTTGCTCATGCCTTGAAAAAGTAAAGATAGTCCTTGAAAAAGTAAAGATAGTTTTTAGATTTTTTGGCACTTCGATGTGTTTTTGGGCCTTATCTGTATCTAGCTACAGCCGTTCTCTAAAAATAGGCTAAGATAGCGGTACCATGGAGGGAGGTTATTGAAACATTTGGGTGGGTGTTTCTGAGATTTTTTTAGGGATAGTTGACTTAGGTAGCCGTATCATGGAGGGGTCATTAAAACATTTGGGTGGATTATTTTTAAATTTTTTTAAGAGTATAAGCAATGGTTCTGTGGATTTTATTGTAGAGGGCAAACTTAAAATTTTAAGCTAAGAAATTTTAGGAAATTGGTGGACACATGAGATTTTCTTACCGACAGTTAATTTTGAAAAAATTAGGTGAAATATTTTCTTAGCAACAACGAATACTGGAAATCGCAGATGTATGACATGTGACATAAAATCTTCTAAGCTGGTGGGGCAAGCTTCCAGCCCCACCTATAAAGTAAGTCTTATTTTTGAGGATGAGATTCCAGTTTATCACGGAGCAGGTTTTTCTTCATCTCATAAGACTTCCACTGATCCTGAAGTTCTCTCCATAGACCACTTCTTACTTTTTGCTGCTTTTGGTCTAACGATTTCCTAGTTTGTGCCAACTTTGCCTTTTGCAACCCATACGGACCTTGGACATTATGAGATTATTCGGGAGTGTTGTTATATGTATCTGTTAAAGCTGCCTGTATTTTAATTCATTTCTGTGTTTATAGATTAACAATATTCTGTCCTTTGACTTTGATAACTATGTTGTTATCTGAACATTTTGAGGTGTCAAAGTTTCATTGTAGAGAAGAAATAAAGCTTAAGGGAGATGATCTACGAAGCCCTTTTAGTAGTTGGACAGAAGGAAGATGGGCAATTATGCTTGGTTATAGGTTGTATGTACATTTGGATTTGAAGAATGTTTTGGTTCCTCAGTAATAGGCAGGCATATAGCTAGATTTTGCATGTTCGAAGAGGATCAGAAAAGAAGAGTGGATTGGATAAAGCTATTAAAGATAACCCAGCCGCCAGGGCTTTCACACCATCGAGTGTCATAATGGTAACTCCCAAAGAGTGTAAGAGCTGCGGTGTAGAATATTTTCTAGGAATTTGAAACAGGTAGGAGGTGAACTGAGTTTTGAGAGTTGTTGTGTGATTCTCTTAATGAACAAATTAACTATTGTTTCCTACTTTTGGTAGATATGCGACAGGTAATTTCGTAAGATTTGGTCGCCTTCGATCATAGTTTAAAAACTCGGTTATTTTGATAAAACGTGGTAAATTATTAAAGTACTAAAATTCCTCATAACACAATTTCATGTAAAATGTGGTTACACAATGTATCGAATGAGTTATTTGTAAAACATTGGGTAAGCGTTGTCCATTAGATCTGAATACAAAGAGAGTATAATAGCATCAACTTGTGAATGCAACAATTGATAATATATTTTGCATTATCATCAATGACCATTAAGCTTATATATCCATACACGCTACAAGAATTTACAATTTTGAAGAACAATATTATCGTTTGCCATGTAGTTATTCAGTGCACCATGCATTGTTTATTCTGCACATTTTTTTTTGCGACAGAGGTATCCCTGTGACCCAGCCCTGGTGCCCAACTGGTCTTACCCAGGTCTTACTTACTGCCAAATTGGGGCCAGGAAGGGGTGAGCTGGGGTGAGACTAATCCTATGGGGATGAACCAAGCCACCCACAGCCAGGTGCATCAGGCGAATCCAGGCTTTGGAGTCGAACTTGAGATCACTGACCCAAGGCCCAGGCCAACTCCGCTGCACATTTTTTGCTCAACAATCTTGTCTTTTTGTTAACAAGGAGGTTCCATCTAGCACAATTTAGTCGCTATAAGGATTAATGTTGTCCAAGTAAGTTGGCTCATGAGCAGTTGTGTCTTCAACCTTTTTTGTGTGAAGGTGAAGGTTGGGTTGCATGAAGATGAGGTCATGCAGTGACTTTTATGTCAATTTGTTGCCCTTTCTGCCTTGAATGGCCTTAGACAAGCCATACTTGTGTTGACATCCAAAAGTGCTATAAGGTTAAGAGAGTAGTTTGAAGGCTAACATTTGAAGATTTTGGAATTTTTTTGCCCCAATCTTCCTCCAAGCAATTGCAGGAAGCAATAATTGTACACAACAAAGATTGAAAATTTGAAGTTAAAACAAAGCGAAGATTGAGATTATATGTTAGTTGTTGCTAGTGGTAACAAAAAAGAGTACATCTTTAGGCATCATCCTCTCATTGTGGTAACAACAAAGAGTACATCTTTAGGCATCATCCTATCATTGTGGTAACGACAAAGAGTACACTTGTAACTTGTGAATAATTTGGTTTTTAATCTCAACTTTAGGCATCATCCTCTCATTGTGTTGTAAGAGGCCCTCTATGATTTCCACATCAATTTCTTTGAAGTCATTTGAAAAGAAATATTATCCGTTGAGGTAGTAACCCATTGTATTGTATGAATGAGTTGGTGGTGTTGATTGTTCCACCTTTGATCAATGATGTCCCAAATGAGTTTAAATTTTGCTTTGTCTCCTTGTAATCTCAGTTACCGGATTCACACCTCCACTGTCTGCCTTTAGATTCAGATGCATGCAGGTATGCATTTGGATGCACACAGGAAGCACATCCACACCCTGTGGATGCGACTGGATGCAGCATCCGGATGCATCCACAGGGAGTGGATGTGCTTCCTGGGCGCATAACAGACTTTGTAGATCCCATCCAAATATCCAGCAAGGCTATTTTCTGATCTGTGTTCTATTTTACTCTATCATTTCCTGTACATTGTAGAAAAGTAATCTAAGAGAACTATGATAAATATCTAAAACTTTTCATTCTGGGTTCATATGAAAAGACTAGTCAAGTACTCAGTGAACACTTAAGTTAGTCTAGTGCACAACACATGCAACTAATGATAAAAAGAGAGGTGAATGCTTTGATAATTCTATTGAATATCTAATGATTCAGTTACCGGATTCTATCAAATGATGAAGTCTCTCTCTCTCTCTCTCTCTATATATATATATATATATGATTCAGTTACCGGGTTCTTGCATCTGCATCCTTATCTGGATTCGAACCAGTAACTTAGCTTGTAATAGTTTTGGATTGCCTCTTCGATCCTATCCATGGCCATATAAATAATTGCATTTTGCTTTCCAATCATAAGTATAACATCCTGTTTAGTTGCTGCAATACCTACAAACAAGTAAAACTTGCAATTAAAAAAATAACAATTATTTAATTATAATTTAGAATTGTGAAATTAAAGGATATAATTTGTAACTTAAAATAATCTTTGAAGTCACCTTGATGATCACTACAGCTCTCTTCACAAAGAGACCATCAAAACTTGTTTTTGTAGCTCTGTCCATCAGCTTCATTTGAATATGAAAAAACCATCTAATGCTTGGCTCACATATATCTGTTTCAAATATATTAGCTTGCAACAAATGCTTTGCAAAGTGAGGAAATTAGTTTCAAACTATGATGCTGACAGTAACACCCACTATCACAAGTTCTTTTTCCATGGTGTAGTATCTCATCAAATTAAGTAGCCAAAGGTGATTTTAGATGTATTTGGTGATGTTACTAGTGCCTTCCACGATGGGTTTCACCAAAACAAGTTTTCCCAGTTATAGTGAACGGTCTTCTGATTATTACAACCTGAAGATAATTTGTTTCATCTCCCCAATCATTTTCTTTTCTGCTGTAACAGACTAGTCCAAATGTAAGATGAGGGCTTTAGATCTTGCCTTTGGAGAGCCAAGCCAAATGAGGTAGAAGCTTGCAAGGAAATAGTCATCAGAGTCCTTAGGTCAAGATATATGTAGAGTGATTATTGTGTTATAGACTTATAGTTGAGAGTAGAGTTCGGAGAAAGAATGTCTCTGTTATTGGAACAAGCATAGAAAAGTGGTGGTGGATGTAAATTTCCAAAGACATTTGATGCAATCAATTTTTTCAGAATTATTGAAAACTACCCGTGCGGGCATTATTAAGATTTGTCTTGCTTCCATTGTACTCTGATTGACTGAGTGCTTGATGTTTGTTCATTTGACCCTTGCCCACAACATAAAATGTCTTGACAACATCTTTTTATCAACTATTCCATAAAAACCTATGTTACTGGTTTGAGATTCGGGTTTGACAGTTTTCCAAAGTTTGGGTGTACAATAATTTTGTACATGCATGCACACGCACATGCGTACGCTCACACACACAAAAGGGGGAAAAATGCTCTGCTTTTTCATCTGGTGAAGCCCAAAACGATTTCTTCATTTTGCTTTTCAAATCAAGCAGCTTATTATGGGCAGCAGCCACAAGCGGGGTAAAGGGGCAGCATCCCTTCCAAGGGGACCGCATGCAGCACCCATATTAATGTTTAAGGCCATAAAGACCATTTTTTATAATTTTACCTCTTTTAACCAAGCCCAAATTAAGGTTTTGAGGCCATTCAGATTTTCATGATAATATGCCATTTTTAGTAATTTTTACTGCTATTTCTTTATAAAATGCTCTTTCAGGGATGGTTAGATTTTGGTTTTTCTATTTTTGTCTTTTTAATATCTTTTTTTTGAAAAAAAGTCTTGTGGGTCCTCCATGGAACCCGCTCTTTGTTCTTTCCTGGTTCACGCTGGTTTTCTACACTTTAGGCAATGATTGTTTCTTGCTTATTTGAACATATCTTCATAATTTTTGAACATCATTTCTTTTTCAACCGTTATGTATGGATGATCAAGATACCGATAAACAACTGCTTGTGAAGTTTTCTTATACATATTATATCTGGTTAGATTGTTATGTTAGTATGGCATCCTTCACTATATGCATTTTTCTGCATGCTTTTTTGTAGTTCTATCTCCAATCTAGGTGCCGCTGATTGGATTTATGAATTTATTGCGTAAGGATATAAATATATATTGTATCATGTTTTTGAATCAGAACTGTTGACAATGTTTGTGTACTGTTGCGTGTAGAAGATTAAGCACAAGCACAGGAAGGAGAAGAAAGAGAAAAAGAGAAAGAGAGAGGATGAAGTCCAAGTTAATCACTCGATAGAAAAGCAGGACAAGAAACACAAGCACAAAAAGGATAAGAGACCAGGTACTGGGAGTTGTAACAAAGCTGATATATCAGACAGTGAAAGATCCAGACAAATAAAGGACGAGATAAGAGATAATGGAATGGGAGGGAACCCAAAAATAGACAAGGATAGGGACAATAGTGATTGCAATGTGAGGAATAGGAAGGAGATGGACACAAACTTTTTTTATGGTCTTGGGGATGCAGAGGAGAGCTTCAATAAAAGTGAGACTATTGGGATAAAATTTGTTGAGAGGGAGAGACTAGGAAATGGAAAGTGTGTCAAGATTGATCTATCAGAGAGGGAAGAATCAAGACAAAACAATTGTCAAACAAGTCATAATGGCATGGAAAAGGACCAGAAAATTGGCAAGGACGGGGGTAAGAGTAATAGCAAAGTGAGGAAGGGTAAGGAGATTGACACTGAGTCTTCTTCACATGGTGGAAATGCACAGGAGATTCCTAAGAAAAGAGAACCACTCTCTATTAAATTTGTTGATAAAGAGAGAACATGTAATAGTAAGTGTGACAAGATCAATCTATTAAACAACCAGAAATTTCTCACAGATAGGGATGATAATAATGGCATCGTGAGGAAGGGGAATGAGATCAACACAAACTCTTCTTTACATGGTGAGTTATTTATTTGTGTTTTCTTTTACTTTTGTAACCATGGTCTTCATGGCAAGACCCCATTTCTTTATTTGACTCTGTCATCTAGAGTGTGAGATGTCTTGTCCATTGACCAATCATCTAATTTGGCAAAAGGAGATTCAGTCAAGATTTTTGTCTTTCACCATATGTAATTCATTAATGATGGCGCTTTTTTGTGCTTTGACAATATGAAATAAGGAAATCGGCCTTGGGAACATTTGCCTGTGCTTATGGACAAGGACAAGCAGTCTACTGCGCACATCCAAACTACATTTGCTAAAGAGGTTTACTCTGATATTGGGAGAACAGCACAAGAGGCAACAAATCTTCTTGTTGAATGCATATCAATGAGTCATGTTCAGAACGTAGGCAATCACGCTCTTGGGAAGAGTGTTGATAGTACAAGTTTCCATCCACCATTATCTGGGAGGGATAAGTGTTCTCTTAAAAGCTTTCAATCTACATTTAACAAGGAGGCTTACTTCAGTACTGGTAAAGTAGTGCAAGAGGTAAAAAATGGTCCTGTTGAATGCATACGTAAGACTAGACTTGAAGAGGCAAGCAATGCTTCTTTTGACCATTGTATTGCTAGTACAAGTTCTCATCCATTATTTTCTGGCAAGGACAAGCAGTTCAATAAGTGTCATCAAGCTGTAAGTGCTGAGGAGGTTCACTCAGATAGTCGGAATAAAGTGCAAGATGCACAAGATTGTGCTGTTGGATGCATTCCTGGGAGTAAATTCCAGGAGGTAAGCAATGCTTATCTTGAAAAGTGTGTTGCTAGTGTAAGTCACCATCCATCAACTACTGTCAAGCAAAAGGGTTCCAATAATCGCTCTCAAACAGCATCTATTGAGGACTTTCACTCTGATAGTTGGAGAAAAGTGCAAGATTCAAAAGAATGTGCTGTTGAATGCTTACCTGAGAGTAGGATACAGTTGGCCAGCAATGCTGGTCTTGAGAAGTGTGTTGGTAGTACAGGTTGCCATCCGTCATTTTCTATCAAGGACAAGCGATCCATTATGCATCCTCAAACTGCATTATCTGAGAAGGATCTATTTGATAGTGGGAGAATAGTTCAAGAGGCAAATGGAGTTGCTGTTGAATGCAAACCTGGGAGTAGAGCCCAGGAGGCAAGCACTGCTACTTTACAAAAGTGTGTCACCAGTACAAGTTGCTTTCCATCATTTTCTGGTAAGGATTGTGAGAGGAATGGTGTGGTAGATTGCAAGATAACTTCACATTTTATTGGGCATTCACATGGTACTACTGAAGCTGTTGATGTTTCTTCAGGGAGCAGGGCAGATTGCAAGACAACTTCACATTTTATTGGGCATTCACATGGTACTACTGAAGCTGTTGATGCTGTTCCTTCAGGGATCAGGGCAAATTGCAAGACAACTTCACATTTTAGTGGGCCTTCACATGGTGCCATGGAAGCTGTTGATGTTGCTCCTTCAGGGAGCAGGGCAGATTGCAAGACTTCACATTTTGTTGGGCCTTCACATGGTACTACTAAAGCTGTTGATATTGTTCCTTCAGGAAGCTGGGTAGATGAACACATCCTGGATTTAAAACATTTTCCCAGTTTACCACCAAAGCAAGGTTACTCTGATTTGGATGATCAAGCTTGGCTATTTCTGAGTAATGGCCGAAAACCCAAGGCTACAGAGAAGTTTGATCACGCATCAAATGTATGGGATCGGTTACTGGTCTTGCAACCCAACAACACATATGCGTTGCCTTACGTTACTCCATTCTGAGATTACTATTACGTTAATCAATTTTGTGGTTGGGTTTTCCTTTCAATTCAATAGATGCTTGAACAATTTCTGCTGAGCTTTCTTGTGACCCTACGACTTTATTCTTATGTTGCCGGTTCGGATGCAGGTTCGAAATTCGTCCAAATTTTTTTTTGGGCTGGGTTTGACTGTACAAGTTTTAAATAAAAAAAAATAAAAAAATAAATATATATAAACATATGCAGCAGAAAATAAGTTCATACATTACTATGCCAATAATAAAGCAACACAGCAAAATACACCGCCAATGATAAGAATGCCGTATAAAGCAGAATGCGTTAAAGGTCATTGAAAAGTCAATAAAACTGACAGCCAATCAAATTTGCCCCTAATTCGCTCCAGATTCCGTCTGGGCTCGCGCGGGTGTGTAAAATTCGGTTAAGTTCGCTCCAAATTCGCACAGGGTCCTGATGACCGAATTTGAAGCGAATGTCTCAGTAAAAATTCGAATGTGAACCGAATTCGAATTTTGACCAAAGCGAACCCCGAATTCCAGGTTGGCTGAGCGAATCTGCTAACTTAGCTTTATTCAGTAGAATATTTAACTCCGATCTGCTAGGTATACTTATAATCTTGTACGAATTCAAAATTACTCTTAGATATCATATAATGTTGTAAATTTTGCTGGAGCATGGTTTTCGGGGACTGGGGGCATATTAATCTGTAACTTCAAAGTTTGATTGCCCCTTCAAATTTCATTGTACAGGAACGTTAACAATTCTTTGAATACTGATCATATTTCTTCTCCTATACATGTTGACTCGCAAAGTATCTTACTACAAGGCGGGTCTAGATTAGAATGTACCGCAATTTTTTTTGAGTTGTACAGTATATGTTACTGTGTAATATTGCAATGTCGACCAGAGAAAACTTATGCTGCTCGTGTTTCTTTTTACATTTATGCTTTAGCTGCAGCTAATCAGATTATGCTTCTTGTCAATGCCATTTTTTACATCAGTAATCAACTGATATGGGGGTGCTTCGATTCTCGGTATCTATGTATCTGTTTGTTTGTATTTTCTTGTTTGTTATGATTTGGTTACGTATTTCCTTAGTAACTTGGAGGAAAAATGAGAATATATATTGCCGCTACTGCATGCGTCATTCTGAAGAGGCAAACAGACACTTGGTTAAAATGTGTTTTTATTATAGTTGATTATCATTTTTTGGTTACCGAGACAAATAGTTAATGATCGTCAGTATGGTATACAAAGCTGGCCATGCAGAAACAACATTAATTGTGAGCAAAATACCTGCGCAGAAAATATTATTGCAGATAAGCAATCTTGTATCGAGCGTGCTGCTTTTCTGAGCCAATGAACTGATCACTACCTGTTTAGTCTTCCACATAAACTGCTTCTGCTAGGACTTAAGTGGCTGCTATTTTGCAGTGGAGAAGTTTATACTGTCTGGGCACGAGAAACAGCAAGAATATCTGATAGCTAAGCAGGAACTAGCATGGACTAAAACTTTTGCAGAAATACGCATATCAAACTGGTCTAAGAACCAAGAAGCACTCCCATGAATGAAAAATACACCGACTCTATTTAAGGCCTCAATCATCAAGGCCCATAAAATGTCCAATTTAAAACCGAGTCTATGTAAGGCATCAATCATCAAAGCCCATGAAATGTCCAGTTTAAAACAGACATTTGGAAACCACAGTAGTCCTTGCTGGGCCATATTAACAATACTGTGCACCATTGTTCAAAAACTATCGTCTAAGTTTTGCCCATTGTCAATATGGTTGACTTAAATAACTTCATGTTGGAGTTTATTTGAGCGTGACCATGGAATTGAGTGCGTGATCTTACATCAAGCATGTTCTTAGAATACACCTCTAATTGTAGGAAGTGGGTGTCAAATAAAAACAGATTATAACTATGAAATAGGTTTAACAGTTTTTGTTTTTGTTTTCACACGTCATGCTATATACACGAGCAAGTATATGACAAACAGCTGGAGATGTTAAACTACAATTTATAACTTGCTTTTTGAAATATTTTGTTATTTGCAAAACACAATAGGAAGGAATTAATTTGCCCTATAACTATCAGATTTTACATTTATTTATATGATTCTTACTTGCTATTTTTCTCTCAATCAGTTTGTTGTATTGCACAATTGACATATTAGTCTTTGACTTATGTACGTGTATGTATATTTATTAATGGATGTATGCATGTGCATGGATCTATCCATAAGTATGGGTGTATGTGTGAATATGTATGGATTTACACAGCTGCGTGTATGGATGGATAAAGTATGTTTTTATGCATGTGTATATCGCATGCATACAAGAATGGTCCATGCATAGAGATGAAGTAAAATATAGAAGGTTAGATTAATCACAGTGAATGAGATCTTTGGATTTTAGTAAGTTTAATGTAATAAAATAAATTGTAATTCTATGTTACATGGTAGCATCATAACAGATAATATTATTTTTTAATTGATTTCAAATTTTTAGTGAGTTATATAATTGTATTTTAGTAAGTTTAATGTAATAAAATAGATTATTATAATTTTAGGTCTGATGATGTCACTATTATAGATAATGTCATCTTTTAATTGATTTTGTTAGTTATTTATTTATATTTGATCATTTCTTAGGAGACCCATTTTATATGTAAATTTTTCCTACTTGAAATCTCTATTGGCATGATGATACCTATAAGAGAATTATGGCCCACACAAGAATAAGATGATGAGGCAGACCTTAAGATTATGTAACAATTTTGACCGATCCACCATGTTTAATCCATATTCAAATAAATAATGGCTACCCAACAAGCAATGATGTAACAAAAGAATGTTGAAATAAAGACAATGATTAATGCAAACATAGCATCTCATAGTAATTGAGTAAAAAATGTTGAACACACCTTAAGCTTGAGAGAGTGGGGAGCGAATCAGTCTTAACTAGATCTTAAACTTTTTTTTGTCACAAACACTTACCAATTGTTTTTATATACAACTAATCATCAATGAAATATATTGCAATAACAACACAAACACATGAACACTATATTTTTATGTAGAAAATTTAAAGTGGGAAAAACCACGGTGAGAATCACACTCACTATATGAATAACATATTACAAATGTTTAGGCCATAGGCTAGGGAGCTCACTGCCCTTGAAAATGACTTGTAGATTAAGGTGCACTATCTTAGGACAAGATACAAGGGACTTGCTAAGATGAGATGCACAATCCCATGACAAGTTATAGTTTTGCACAAGCTGCCAAAAGAGCCTCTGTCTTCTAGCAGGGACATGGAAATGATGAATTGAAAAGATGTGAGATCTCCTATTTGTTACATCCCTCGTGGACTTTTCAAATAACTGTTTCAACTCTTTCACTGGAAGTATGAAGTTAATGTTGAAATATGTTTATTATGAAATTATTGAATGATGTTGCTTTTGATGAAATTATGCATTTATGGATGGATAATGATGAATGCTCACTACTTGGATAAATAATGGGTAGTGATAAATAATGGTAAACCTTGATGATTTATACTAAGGAGAAATGTTTAATATATTATTTGAGTGTGATGTAAGATATGGCTAGCTTCTTCATATAAGCGGATGCAAGAGAATGGTTACCCTTGAAGAAGAGAGGGAGAGTATCATCAAGGAGAGAGGATATAGGTGTATGGGAAAAGGTCAGAATTGCCATCAAAGTCGAATATATAGTTAAATATCTTGGTCATCAGATCATCAGATGTTAAGATTAAGTTGGCCTTTAGTCTCCCGTGGTCAGGGTGGGGTTAGGAGACCCCTTATCATGTTCGTTGTTTAATTAAAATGAATTAATCTTTTTCATTAAGAATTTCATACTTATAAATTAAAAAAATTATTCCGAACATCTCCTTAGTAATCGGAATCACCTTTTTGGAGAGTTATCTGAGGGGTTACGACTAGGGTTGATAGCAATAATTTCTCCAATTAGTCTCCATTACTACATGATACGAGTGATTTGAAGTTAGTCTCAACTACCATCGATCTACTTTAGCATCCATTTGGAGCTGAATATTCAAAAAGTGCACATATCTCAACATCTATCGTGCAAATGGATTCAATCCTCAATTACTTAACATTCTTCTTTGAATCGCAGGCAAGCGATCCTTCCATTGTGAATTCATACTATATAAATGAAATTGAAGCTTTTCTTTTACATCGAATGGAATAAACCTGTTATCCATGGAATTGCATTGCATAGATCATTATCGTATAAATTAGAAACTGCTGTTCGTTCATTTCATCATGTACTGATTCGATCCTTAATAAGTATCTAGATCAATTGTAATTCATTTAGAGTAGCTTCAAAACCATGCCATAACAACAAAAATGTTATCTATAAGAATAGTGGTGTAGGAGCACCCACCTTTGATCATTAGGATGAAGGATAGTATTAGAGACATGTGTGATGTCCTTTCTCATGTTTGTTTTAATGTTTCTAATAATGGTCCCCTATTTGTGTAACTCTATGTCATGGATGTGCATTATAAACCACCATGGACATAAGAGCCAAGGGGCAATAATGTTGAGTCCTCAGGGATTTTAAGTCCTTTAGGAGTTATTTACATGTTTTCAATAATGGTTGTTCAATCCTATGTCAAGTAGGGTCAAGTTGTTTAGGAATTGCAACTTTTCTTGCAATTGTGTAAAAGTTGTCAAAAATGCAAATCTTGCATTTTGACAACATTGACAACATTTTCTTGCAATAAAGCAACTTGCCTCCCAACGGCTCTAACTTTCAAAAGGTGGTTATGAACCGTTGGGAGAAGGTATATGAACCCCAAATAATCCATTTCCATTGGTTAGGGGATAATTGTACGAACTGGTGTAATTGCAAGTAAATGAATTGATTCAAATTTTTTGCAAATTTGATGTTCCCGAGCATGTACGGATGTGTGGTGATCTCTGATTGATTTGGAAAGGTTCTGCATTTGATTTTACTTCATTCTAAGTTGGTTTGGAGTGTTGAAGCAATCAAAGTTAAAAGTTATTCAATTTTTCATTTCACCGGACTGTGTCTCTCTGTGAAACCCTACTAAATCAGGGTTTGGCCTCCAAATGACTCTAACTCATACTTCCACCATAAAAATGATGAATCTCTGGGGAACGCAAGTTAGGACATTGCATTTTATGATTCTAGAAGGTAGGAGTGTGGAAGTGCAGGGATTGTTGGGAAATTTGACGCCCTAGGTAGACATTTGTATGTGGCTACCTACTGTAATATGAAGATGTTGAAGTTTTGAGAGTTGTGTGTAGAACCAAAGGGTCTACCTTTGGATTTGACCATGTTTTGGTTTTCCCTTGAAGGAATGATCATTGAATTGGAGGAGAAGAGAGTGAAAGTGGAGGTCCCTTTGTAAACCAATGGCTAATAGCCCTATTATAGGCCTCTGGTATTTTGTGAGTTTCAAACCTTGTCTTTGAAGTCCATAAGAATCCCCTCCAGGAGGTTGTGTAATTCAATAAAGAGTATCAGAATATTAGGTTGGTTTAGTTGATCCTTTGGGGGAATTTGAAGTTGTATCCCGAAAACCAGTGGAATAGGGCTACAAGACTAAATAGGCCTCACTGAAGCAACTACCCCTTATTACTTTGCAAGACCTTTTCTAATGCATGAGTTGTGTGGTTTAGGTCATTTTGGGAAGAAATCCATAGAGAGTTGATTCAATTTGGTAGGGTGAACATTTGAGGGTGATTTGATGCTAAATCAATCCCTTGAGTCCTTGTGTGAATGGAGTCAGTGAGGAGAGATCATTAAGTGATGATGAAGTGTTTCATGTAAGTGTTTGTGTGGATTTACCTTGGTATGTGGAACCTTGTCTTGTGAACACCATCTACTTTAAGGTTGTAGGGTGTTGAGGGTTATTAGATCCTAAGTAAGAAGGGCTCTGCATTAAGTGGTATCAGAGCAAGGGAAGAGAACCCTTGGGTAGGAGTTGGAGAAGAAGACATGGCAGAAGGAGATGAACTTCCACAAAGAATGACTAATGTGGAACTTGCAAAGCTTGTTAGAGAACAAATGATAGAGAATAGGAAAATAAGAGAAGAGATGGATGAGATGAGGGGCCAAGTGAGAGGTGGGGGTGAAGAAGACTCTGGAGAAAATAGAGATTGGGAAGAGGAAGAGATCCCGAGGTAGGTAGAAGAGGAAGTGCCTGCATACCATAGACCCCTCCTGAATGCCCTAAAGTCCTTGGAGAGGAGAACTATGGATGGTAAGTTGGAACTGCCTATATTCAGTGGGAGAATGGATCCAGACTTTGTCATGGATTAGATAGACTCCCTCACAAGTTTCTTTGAATGTGAAGACATTCCAGAACACCAGAAGGTGAAGATAGCAAAGTCAAAGTTGAAAGGCTCTGCTTTGACATTGTAGAATTTAATTTAAGATGAAAGAGAGAAGGATGGAAAAAGTAGGGTATCTACTTGGAAGAGGATGGTAAGTTTGGTGAAAGAGTCACATGTGCCGAAATATTATGAGGTGCAATTGCATAGGAGAAGACAAAACCTTAGGAAAAAGGATATGGATGTGAACACATACACCGAGGAGTTCATAAAGTTGTGTATGAAATCCAAAACAAAGGAGACATAAGGAGAAAAGCTAGCCATATACACGAATGGTTTGAAATTCTCCATTCAAGAAGAATTGAATTTTCTTACCCTCGGGACAATGCAAAAGTGTCATCAATTGGCTTCTAGGTTGAAGAGAAGTTCAAAAGGAGACAAGATCAAAATGGAAGAGGAAGAGGCAGACACCAAAGATGAAGGAGTCCCTTTAGAGGAAGAGGGAATGAATTTGGTTCCCAAGGAGACTCAAATCAGGATCAACACAGAGGGGGAAGGTAATAGCAGTGGTTTCAACAATAGGGGTAATTTTAGAGGAAGGAGACCAAACTTCAGAGGAATAACACAAGGGAGAGGACCTATCAGATGTTTCAATTGTAACCAAGAAGGACACATGGCAAATAAATGTCCAGAGAAGGCAAGTACAAGTTTAGTGGGAGAGAGGAGGACAAATCTGGTTCAAGAATCAGACTGTCAAAGCATTGCATCATACCACAGTGTGAATGCTCCTGATGCATATGGATACACTGAGAGAGGAGAGGCTATGATGATCAGAAGAGCAGTAACTACCATGAAGATGCCAATCAAAGAACCTCCATAAAGGAAGTCACTCTTCAAGACAACCTGCAAATCAGGAGGTAAGATTTATAAAGTGTTAATTGACTCTAGATCTATTGAGAATTTTGTATATTTTGAAATGGTAGAAAATCTTAAAATGAAAATAATTTCTCACCCTTCTCCCTATAAGGTCTCTTGGCTAACCCAAGTTCAACAAGCTATTATAGAAGAGCAAGCTTGGGTGGACTTTCAAATAGGATCCTATAAAGATAGACTATTGTTTGATGTTGCTAAAATGAATGCTTGCCATATCCTACTTGGGAGACCATGGAAATTTGATCTCAAAACATACCATGATGGTTTCAGAAATACTTACTCCATAACAAAAGATGGGAAGGTGATTGAACTACTACCTCTGATGGAGGATGAAGTAGAACCTAAAAGGAAAATAAGCCAAAGTGCTAGTGATGGAAGGAAAAGAATTTATGAAGGAAGTTACTAAAGAAGAAGTGTGTTTTGCATTAATCCCCATCCCAAGAACCATAGCAGTGGTTAAAGAAGGAGATGGCAAACCAAGGAGAGAAAGGTTAGTGGATCCTGCAGTACAACAGTTACTGGACAAGTATAAGGGCGTCATTTCAGATGGAATGCTAAGGTATCTACCTCATGTCAGAGACATAAGTCATTGTATTGAATTCATCTCTTGGTCTACACTTCCTAACAAGGAAGTATACAAGCTTACACCCCAACATAATGAAGAGATGGCCAGACAAATTGAGGAGTTACTAGTGTTAGGAATCATTGGAAAAAGTCTAAGCCTTTGTGTAGTACCTGCAGTCCTTGCACCTAAGAAGGAGGGCACTTGGAGGCTTTGTATAGATTCAAGAGCCATCAACAAAATAACAGTCATGTATCATTTTCCAATTCCAAGAATTGAAGATTTTCTTGACTGTTTGGGGGGTGCTAAGTACTTTTCTAAAATTGATCTAAAAAGTGGATATCATCAGATTAGGATAAGGCCAGGGGATGAGTGGAAGACGAAATTTAAAACAAATGAGGGCTTATATGAGTGGAAAGTCATGCCATTTGGCTTGTTCAATGTCCCTGGTACATTCATGAGGCTCATGAATGAAGTCTTGAGGGACTTTATAGGAAATGTTTTGGTTGTTTACCTAGATGATATACTAATCTTCAACAGATCAAAGGAGGAGAACCTAAAACACTTGGACATGGTCTTAAAGAGGCTACATAAGGAGGAGTTAATGATAAACATTGAGAAGTGTATGTTCATGCAAGAGGAGATAATTTACTTGGATTTTGTAATATCACATGGTGAGTTGAAAATGGACTAGGAGAAGGTAAGTGCTATACTTTCTTGGCCTACCCCTAGGAAAATGGGAGACGTCAGAAGTTTTCATGGGTTGTCCATATTTGATAGGAAATTTATAAAAGGATTCAGTCATATTTGTGCTCCAATGCTTGAAACCATAAAAGAAGGGCATAAGTGTAATTTTTTTTGGACTAATGAAGCTGATGAATTGTTTGAGACTTTAAAGAAGAAGGTGGCTCAACAACCAGTCCTTTCTCTACTAGACTTCAACAATATTTTCCAAGTGGAGTGTGATGCAAGTCACATGGCTATAGGGGCTATTATCAATCAGGAAGGTAAGCCCATAACATTCTTTAGTGAGAAATTAAATGAAACAAAAAGAAAATATTCCTCATATGACTTAGAAATGTATGCTCTAGTCCAGTCTTTAAAGAAGTGGAGGCACTATTTGATGCCAAAAGAATTCATTGTGTTTACTGACAACAAGGCACTAAGTTTTATAAACAGTCAGGAAAAAATTAACCACAAACATATGAAGTGGGTTGAGACATTGCAGTCATACACATTTTCTCTCAAGCATAAGAAAAGAGTTAAAAAAAGGTGGATGATGCCATGAGTAGAAGGGTGTTGATAGTGATACAAATCAAGTTGGAGAGTGTAGGGATTGAAGCCTTTAAGAACATGTACCAAGATGATGAAGACTTTGGTGAGATCTATCAGGTATGCACATCATTTGATGAGATATATCACATCGTGTTCTCCGAATTTCTAATACAGGATGATTTGATTTTTAAAGGGGGGCATTTGTGTATCCCCAAATGTTCCATGAGGGTGAACATAATCAGGGAAAAACACTGCAGAGCCATGGCAGGACACTTTGGTCTAGACAAGACCCTAGAATTAGTGAAGAGAAACTACTTTTGGCCCAAGATGCAAGTAGACATTAGAAATTTTGTGGAGACATGTGTAATTTGTCAAAAAAAAAGGAAGATCTACTAATGCAGGACTCTACCAACCCCTCCCCATTCCATCAAGACCATGGGAGAGCATCAATATGGATTTTGTGTTAGGATTACCTAGAACAAAGAAATGATATGGCATTGTCTATGTGGTAGTTGGTAGATTCAACAAAATGGCTCATTTCTTGCCATGTAAGACTACCTATGATGCTTCTTATGTTGCAGATCTCTTTTTTAAAGAAATTATAAGAATCCATGGCTTACCATTGAATATAGTGTCAGTTAGGAATGTGAAGTTCATAAGGCACTTTTGGAGAACATTTGGTGGAAATTGGGTACAAATTTGGCTTTTTCATCTGCATACCATCCATAAATAGATGGTCAAACAAAAGTAGTCAACACGTCATTATGGAATTTATTGAGATGTATCACTAAACAACATGGTGAGAAGTGGGATGTAGTAATACCTCAAGAAGAATACCCATACAATGATACAGTGAACAGGAGCACTGAGCGTTCACCATTTCAAATTATGTATGGTCTACACCCAAGAGGTGTCATGGAGTTGAGAGAACTTAATCAAGGAGGACCAATCAGTGCTAAGGGTGAAGCATTTGCAATTACTATCAAGGAGGTACATGAAGAAGTTAAATCTCAGTTACAATAATCTGCTGACAAATACAAACAATATGCTTACAAAAATAAAAGAGATGTTTAGTTTGCTGTTGGAGACTTATTGTGGGTCAACTTGAAGAAGGAGAGACCCCCAAAGGGAAAATAAACAAAGCTCATGCAGAGAAAGATATGACCCTGTCAGATCCTTAAGAAGTGTGGGAAGAATGCTTATGAAATTCAAATCCCTCCTGATCTTGGTCTATCCCCTATATTTAATGTTTGTGATTCAACTCTCTACAAGTGTGATGTGAATGCAGGTGATAGTCCTTCTATACATGAAGCCCTTGGTGATGATCCACCAATCCTAGAGAAGATCTCAAACACTAGGATAGAAAAGAAAACAAGAAACAAATAATACAAGGAGTATTTGGTCCATTGGAAAGACAAACTTGATTCTTAGGTAGTATGGATGACTGAACAACAAATTGTGAACGATGGTGCATATTTTAATCAACTCATCTCAAGAGGGCTTGAGATATTTTCTCCAAAGGAGTATGGTGCAGGAGCACCCACCTTTGATCATGAGGATGAAGGATAGTATGAGAGACATGTGTGATGTCCCATGTTATATTTGTTTTCATGTTTGTAATAATGGTCCCCTATTTGTGTAACTCTATGTCATGGATGGGCGCATTATAAACCGCCATGGACATAAGAGCCAAGGGGTAATAATGTTGAGTTCTTAGGGATTTTAGGTCCTTTAGGATTTATTTACATGTTTTCAATAATGGTTTTCCAATCCTATGTCAAGTAGGGTCGAGTTGTTTAGGAATTGCAACTTTTCTTGCAATTGTGTAAAAGTTGTGAAAAATGCAAATCTTGCATTTTGACAACATTGACAACATTTTCTTACAATAATGCAACTTGCCTCCCAATGGCTCTAACTTTAAAAAGGTGGTTATGACCCATTAGGAGAAGGTATATGAACCCCAAATAATCCATTTCTAATGGTTGGGGGATAATTGTACGAACTGGTGTAATTGCAAGCAAATGAATTGATTCAGATTTCCTGCAAATTTGATGTTCTCGAGAATGTACGGATGTGTGGTGATCTCTGATTGATTCAGAAAGGTTCTAAATTTTATTTTACTTCATTCTAAGTTGGTTTGGAGTGTTGAAGCAATCTAAGTTAAAAGTTGTTCAATTTTTCATTTCACTGGACTATCTCTCTACGAAACCCTCTGAAATCAGGGTTTGGCCTCCAAATGGCTCTAACTTGCACTTTCACAATAAAAAATTGATGAATATTTGGGAAATGCAAGTTAGGCCATTTTATTTTTATGATTCGAGAAGGTGGGAGTATGGAAGTGCATGGATCGTTGGGAAATTTGATGCCCTAGGTAGACATTTGTATGTGGCTACCTACTGTAATATGTAGATGTTGAAGTTTTGAGAGTTGTGTGTAGAACCAAAGGGTCTAACTTTATATTTGATCATTTTTTGGTTGTCCCTTGAAGGAATGATCATTGGATTGGAGGAGAAGAGAGTGGAAGTGGAGGTCCCTTTGTAAACCAAGGCCTAATAGCCATATTAGGCCTCTGGTCTTTTGTGAATTTGAAACCTTGTCTTTGAAGTCCAAACGAATCCTCTCTAGGAGGTTGTGTAATTAAATAAAGGGTGTCAGAAGACCAGGTTGGTTTAGTTGATCCTTTGGGGGAATTTGAATTTTTATCCCGAAAACCAGTGGGATAGGGCTACAAGACTAAATAGGCCTTATTGAAGCAACTACCCGTTATCACTTTGTAAGACCTTTTCTAAAGCATGAGTTGTGTGGTTTAGGTCATTTTGGGAATAAATGATTTATTTGGTAAGGGGAAAATTTGAGGGTGAGTTGATGCTAAATCAAGCCCTTGAGTCCTTGTAAATGGAGTTAGTGAGCAGAGATCACTAAGTGATGATGACGTGTTTCATGAAAGTGTTTGTGTGGATTTACCTTGGTATGTGGAGCCTTGTCTTGTGAACACCATCTACTTGAAGGTTGTAGGGTGTTGGGGGTTATAACATCCTAAGTAATCATGATAAATTGGAATTGTATGAGTAACTTCTTGAAAGATCATATAAGTCGATACAGATCCATAAATCATATAATTTGCAAACCATCAATGATTCAACAATTTATTAAGGAAGAAGTATACTATTAATACTACTCCTTTCTCTATCAGCTATTATGGGGTCAGGTATGGCTTCCCATATAATATATCATTCGATGGAGACTTGCATTAGTAATGGTAATCCATGTCTTGAATATGAGAATGAAGAGAATCAAAATCATTGTTGTATATTGATCTCAATATTCTTAGTAGATGTACCCTATGTTAAATAGAAGAATGAAAACCCGTGTCATGTATAACTGTAATGAATATGCTTTTCAAATGTGATCCCCGTGTATCTTTATGAATTTGTAATTTCAATATGAATTAATATACAAATTGTGAATTTTGCTCTTCTTATATGAATCCACACATCTTTATGAATTTGAATTTCTAATATGAATCTGTACATCATTAGGAACCTGGACATTGGATATGAATTTGATTAACATTAGGAATGGGCATATCAACCCTGAATCTATATAATATATACGAATTTGCGACATACTTATAAATCTAAAAAATGGTTAAGATCATCCTTAGAAACACATAGTAATCATAGCACCAACCCTTCAAGCATTATCTAGGCATAAACTATACTTCTCAAGGAGCTTGTCATGATCTCGACCTTGTCGTGCCTACTTTTCAGGACCTTCATGTGACGTTTTGAATTTGTTGACTTGGTCGGATAGACCTAGACTTGTGTCGTTATATTTTATAGTCGTTATGTTTCCTAGATTTAAGACTTTTAGTCGGTATTTTGTCTTTATATATATCTTCGATTATGAGACAATGTTGCTTCATTTCCACTTATCATGCTTGGGGAACATGTTCTGATGTTCGATCATCTATGACAATGTTATATTTATGATGATGTTATATGTCATGAAATAACATTTTGACGATAATTTTATTGGTTACATGCATATATGATGGACTATGATGCAAAGTGAAATGAAATATGATATAATTTCATTTGATTATGATTTATTTTGGACACTGACACTGAAATATGATAAAATAATAGATTAAAAGTCTAATAATACCATGATTGCGAAAATGATCTATTGTAAAAATGTAAGATGTTTGAATAAAAGAAATGTAAGACTAACTTTAGTTTTACTTATAATTTCTCATTGTATTAAAAAATGGTGAAAAAAAAGAGACCAAATGCCTTTGTTGTGATATTTTCAACCTAGCATTATTGGATAAGGAAAAATAATTAGTCATGGGAAATAATTTCTTTAAAAAATGCTAAGGAAAAATAATTAGTCATGGGAAATAATTTCTTTAAAAAGTGGGAAACAACTCCCATATTGACGTCATGGAGAAGAACTTCCTTTCTAGTAAAAACTAAAAAAAAGAATGGAAAAAAAGGAAAAATGAACTTTCTAGGTTTGATGAGATAGATGTTTGAGTATGGGATTGCTTTTGGGGATTGAGGGATGGGAGAGGAGGGCATAACCAATGTAAGCACAACAAGGAAAATACAAGAAGTGGCACGAGTTCTGGAAGAAGCAACCACAGCCGAGGAGGCCACATTACTCTTAGTCTGGATGAAAAATGTGGCAGTCAAGTTCCTCAAATATCTAAGACCGAAACTAGAAATTAAGCTTTGGTTTCCCTGTGCGTATTGTGTCTTCTCTTATCGCAGGCTTTCAAATATCTTTATTATTTCCAAGCGCTGGGTATGCTGCATTCTTTAGCCTTTGCAATGTTAGTACATGATGTTATTACATTGAATTAAATCATGGTGTTCTGGACTGTCTACTGTCAGATGGACATGAGCCATATTGTAGACGTCTTAAAATTAGCAACACTACAAAACTGTTAAAAGGGTTGAAATTATCTTATTTGTTGATGAGCCTTAGTAAATATGCATAAAAATGGTATGGAATTAGAGAATGATAGGGAATCGATGATTTAAAATTTAATATGTACATCGGGTTCAAATGGAAAGCTGATTGAACACAAAATAGAAGTATAATGAAAAACTAGGCATCATTGCTTACTGATTTGAGATTAACTTAAAAGCTTATTTTTGTATTATGTTTATCAAGTGGCATGATTAAATAGTTCCATTTTGTATTTTGTTTATCAATTGAAATTTTTGATGAATAGGGGTCTTTACTATTAATAAATATAACAAAGTACAGTATTCACAAAAAAGTTCGGGGGATAAAAAATCACCCCACGAAGAGTCACTCGGCATCACATCGGAATTAAACAACTATTCATTAAAAAAATATATAAGAAGCCCTCAGGCTGCGAGAACAGTAGCAGAAGAGGGCGGAGGATCTTTATCATTTGGATTGCCCCAAACATTGGGCCCAAGGGTCTAGTTGGGAAGCGACTACCCATCATCAGTTTCTTCTTTTTCCATTTCTCCTTCCTCCCGCTTGGGAGGAATTGCGAGAGCCAGGCGGGGGATTTTATCAGAAGGGGTGGGAGGCCACACAGGAACAGTGGCCAACGGCCGAGCAACAGTAGAGGCAAGCACCGGAGGCCAGCCAGTAGCCGAGACCCTCCTATCAGGAGGAGAGGCAGAGTGGCGGCGCCAAGAGCGCGGTGTTCTAGATCGCCTCGCCGAGGCACTCCTGCTATGACGTCGGCCCAGGGTGGCGTGCGATCAGCAGAGAGAGAATCCAACGACACCTGAACAACAGTACACAGGGCATTACCCCAATGTTGTAGCAGCTCCTGCAAGTGGGCGACCTCAAGGGCCACCTTGTCAGCTTGTACTTGAATCTGCATCATGACATTATTACATAAACATGCTTTAGCATAGAGAGAAACATTGATAGCTAGAAAGCTGTGAGTAAAAATAACAGCATTACGGTCTTTCCATAAGGAAAACAAAATCTCCATCCTAAAAGTATGCCAAATTTGGGTATACTGGGAAGGCATTCTGGGAGAGCCACCAAGGAGAGCCATATGCCAAGAGAAAGGCTTGGGCTGAAATGGCATAAAGAAACTATGAATCCATCTCCAGTAGTTCTGGGCCCGAGAATAGAACCAAAAAATATGCAAAATGGTTTCAGGGTGCCCATAAAATGGGCATTTAGGATCAGGCACACCTAAGTGCTGAAGTCGAGCTCCTAAGGGTAGACCTTGGTAGAGCAGACACCAAGAAAAATGAGCAATTTTGGGTTCAGTGATAGCATCCCAAATAGTGCGAAAATGCTAGCTCCAAGTCTTCTACGAAGAAGAAAGATGCCAATGATGGTTGAGAGAATCAACCATAGGGAAATGAGGCACAAGCCAAGAGTATCAAAGTTTGGGTTTGTAGTTGGTAAATGGCGTATGAGGGTACCATTTCCAATCTTTCCACCAAGGTTTAACTGACTGAATTCCAAGTTTGTGCAGGAGATGCGGCGGAATAACAGAGACAAGCAAGTCAAAAGTTTGACGGTCTGGGCGAGTGAGCCGGAACTGAATCCGGAGATCATCCCAAGAGCAAAGACTTATGGTGGCTCTGGAAAAAAATCGTTGGGCGTTTGAATGCCTCGTTTGTCAAAACAAAGAGCACTAATCCCCTGGATTCTGGCTAGAGGAAACCCTTGTTGTGCAAAAAGCGGGGACACCAAATATTCTGCTGATTGAAAGAAAGCCCATCCCGGAAGCCATTGCCGACCCAACGAAGCCAAGGTTTGACAGCTTCCCAGGCTCTCCAAATGCTTTTGGCAACAAAAGTACCTTGGATTTGAACAGGGTGCTTCATAACCAGGAGGGGTTGAAAGCCAATCCCTTTCCGTGCCGGTTTGTGCAAAGGATACCTAGAAGAAATGCAATGGCGAAGCAAAACTTTGCAGGCATCATTGCTTGTGAGACAACACATGACCCATTTCGCACAGAGGGCCAGGCCTTGCTTCTGAGTATCAAGTAATCCAAGCCCACCAGAGGCCTTGGGGAGACAACAAAATTCTCAGGCAACTTTGTGAAAGCCATGGTGATCAGCACCAGAGGCCCAAAGAAAATCCCTCAACAATTTCTTGAGCTTCTTGTAGGAGGCCTTTGAAGGAGCCCAACATGAAGAATAGTAAACATGAGTAGCAACCAAAACCTTAGAGCAAATCTAAAATTTTCCAGTGAGCGAGAGCAGCTTGGTAATCCAATAGGTAAGCTTCTTTTCAATTTTAGCTAGCACAACATTCCATAATTCAGTAGAAGTAGATTGAAAAGCAAAAGGTATACCAAGGAAACGAAAAATTTCCCCATGCTGAATCCTGGACCAACCAAACTGGGAAAACCAGGGCGGGTCAGGAAGGGAAGATTACCTGTAGCACAAGGTTTCATGCCACTGAATGGCCAAGCCTGAAGCCAGACATAAAGTGTCAAAATACTGCAAGACTAACTTGATATTTTCTTCATCCTCTGCAAGAGTGAGAAAAGAATCATCGGCAAAATGGCCGTTAACCAAATGCTGAGTGGTATTGGGTAAAGCAATCCCACGAACATGGCCCAGAGAAATAGAATGGGATAACAAATAGCCAAAGCCCTCGGCTGCCATAACATATAAGGCAGGAGCAAGAGGACATCCTTGCCGAATGGATTTGAAGAACCTAAAGGTAGAGGAATGTCTGCCATTAATGGTGATGCAAGCAGAGACATCCCTGAAAAGCATATGCACAGATTGAAGAAATCTGGGGCCAAAACCTAGAGCGTGAAGCATAGAAAGAATAAAAACCCATTCAATACGATCATAAGATTTAGCAAAATCAATCTTAAGAAAAAGAGCTTTCTGTTGTGACTTACGAGCCCATTCCATACCTTCCCAAACTGCAATGATATTATCTAGAATATATCTTGACTTAATAAAGCCAGTTTTATCTGGCCGAACAATTTGAGGAAGGATGCCACAGATATTGAGAGCCAGAGCCTTAGCGATGATCTTATATGAGGCATTGAGCAAGGTAATAGGCCGCCAGTTGAAAATATCCTCAGGATCCCCAGCTTTGGGGATGAATTTAATGTTTCCTTTATTGATAATGTCTCCTAGAGACTGGGAGTGATATGCTTCAAGGTAGACCTAGTGTAAATCAGGACCTATGGCATCCCAGAGAGTTTTATAAAATTCACATGAAAACCCATCACAACTAGGAGCCTTATCATCAGCCATGGCAAAGACAACTTCCTAGAGATCCTGCAAGGTAAGAAGCTGCTCATAGAAAGCACGCTGGGATGGTGAAACACAATTAGGCACAACAACTATGCAATCCTCAAGAGCTTGATCGCTTACAGGAGAAGATCCCTGGGTGGCAAAAACTTGTTCGTAATGACAAACAAAGGCTTGCAGAATATCAGGAAGCTCTATGAGGAGGGATTGACCTTCTTTGATCCTGGTTATGCCCACATTAGTGTGATGGGCACAGAGAGCTGCAAAAAATTCTTTAGAGGCCCGATCTCTGACTTTTAACCAGTGCAAACAAGCTTTGATCTGAGCACCTCTAGCAACATAGTTATCTGCAACTTGTTTCTACTGACGCAACTGGGCAAAGTGAAGTTGCAAGCTTTGATTGAACGGATCAAGAGCTAAGGCCTCTGTGGCAACACATAGAGCTTTGGTGTTGACATCATAGGATCAACGATGGTAGATGGCAAGCTGTCTACCATAAATGCATAGAAAGCGTGCCGTATGCCGGATGACATCATTCCACCATTGAATCCAACCAAATGATTGTGATGGCCGAGGCTCAAGATTCCAAACCCGATGAATGTGGGCCACCATGGAAGCATGATTAAGAATGGAAGTATTAATAAATAATCGAGTGGTGGGAGGTCGTGTCTTAGCTGTCTGCCATACAATATTGAATTGAATGGGGAAGTGATCTGACAAGGTCACATCAACAAGAGGAGTAACCGACAAGGCTTATTTTTCAAAAAAAGAGAAAAAAGACTGTGCCGTAATCATGGCACGATCAAGCCGTTTATGAATTCTGTCAGAAGAAGCTCTAAAATTAGACCACATGTGCCAAATGCCATCAGTTTGGCGACGACCAAGATTGGGATAAAAAAGGCCCAATTTATTACGTAGGTAGTACTGGGCTTCCCATTCACCAACTGTCCATCAAAAAGGCAAAATGCCATCTTTGTCAGAAGCCACCTCAACCATATTAAAGTCACCACAAAAAAAACCAAGTTGCAGGTGGCAGAGAATCTGCAAGCCAACGCCAAAGATGAGATCTCTCAACAGCATCATTGGGAGCATAAACATTAACTATGCCAAAAGAATGATTCTCGATAATGAAAGTGGCCCAAACAGATCGTTGCATGGGATATGAACCATGATTGATTAAGAAAGAATGCCAATGAGGAGAAAGGAGAGTAACAAATCCACCTCGACCAACTTCGTGCTGAGAACAAAGAGCAAGGCTCTTAGGCCAAATAACTTTGCAGGCAACATCAAGCAAAAAACTAGAAATTTTAAGTTCCTGGAGGCATAACACATCCAGATGATTAACATGACGATGAACATCCCTGACAAAATACTTTCTAGGCAGGTCTGTCAGACCCCTAACATTCCCTAATATGTACTTCATGAGAAAACAGTATCGTCCATACCATCACCTTCCCCAAGGGATGAAAAACCATTTGAAAAATAAGCGAAATTATTCCCAGGAGACTCCATGGAAATATTTCTGCATTTTTTGGACATGCCCTCCTGTGTGGCCTCAGCACACCCTTCAGGGCTGCGAGAGCAGCGAAAAATGGGAGGAGTGGAAATCACAGAAGCTGCTTGAGGTGTGTGAACCCAAAGAGGGTTACTACCAGAATCCAAAGTCTCTTTCCCCTACTGGCCAGGGTTTAAAACGTTCTTAGCATGAGAAGCAATGCGATCCACTACAAGAGGTGGCGGATGTGAAGTGGAAGCCGAAGCGACAGGTTTAACCTGCTTGTTCTTGCGGCTGACCATTACCCAGTCATCCTTCTTGGTGTCTTCCTTTTTACCAGCATCAATGGGTCGCGAACCAGAATCCTTAGGAGGAGGTTTGGGCTGAGGGACTGCCAAAGATCAATCCTTGATCTTATGCTCTGCAGATTGACAACGATAACAAGTGTTGGGAAGGTTGAGGTAAAGCACCTTCTAAGAGAAGATGGTGTCGCCAACCTGAATCTCAACAATTTCTTTAAGATCTTGGGAGAGGTTGACTTCAATACAGAGCTTCTTTTGAGGCTGAGGATTGAAAAAATGGTCATGCTCACTACAAATAACCCTACCTAGATTTTGCGCAATGGCATGCATGAAAGGCCAACAAGGTAGAGGAAGACCAGGAAACTCAACCCACACAGGGACTTTTAGTTTCTGGTCGTCAGAGACAAAAAAGTGTTGAGATTGCTAAAACGCAATGCAACCAAGATCACCTGCATGCAAAGCTGTTACACAGAAGAAGAAGACAGAAAGAGGATAGAAGTATTCAGAAAGCTATGGCGGCCAAAATGAAAGAGAACCCAAATCCATTGTGACAGAAATAATTTCTATTAACACAATAAAGATTACAAACTGATCTCCTTATGAAATACAAAGATGACAATCCTTATAAAGGATGTCGAAACCCTAAAAGGCCAACTGCTAGGAAATAGAAACTTTCCTAAGACTAAAGAAACTGCCTAAGTGAAACTTAAGCACTAAATAGCAATTGCTAAATTACTCTAACACCCCCCCTTAAGTGTAACTTAGGGAGAAGCAAAAACTGCTAAACTACTGCAGAAAGCAGGAAAGAAGGGTCCCGGCAACTAGGCCTGATCAGGTACCCAAAAC
>MU224024.1:598699-613575 GCA_018584345.1 Thuja plicata | reverse complement strand
CACTCAACCTAACCAAGGAAGCAATAGAACCAACAGGTGAACCCCCCCATAATGCTGAACTGGGAGAGGTGACAGGAACACTGAAATGCAGTACCAGAAACAACTGCAGAAGAAGAACCAGGGACACCAAGTGCAACAGAGGTACAAACACAGGATAAAGGGCGGTGTCATCGAAACATTCTACATGGGCTAATGTCGTGGAAGGTACGCTCACTTGACAAGAGTAGAGGCGCCTAAGGCATATGCATCAGAATCCCCCCATGGCACTTTATAACTGAGTGCAAGTACTAAAGACTGAACCAGGTGTACAAGATCCCAAATAAGCAGAAGAAAGGCACTTTATCTCAGTGTGTTTACAGAAAAAATACATCAGAAAGAGCATGCAAGATTAGAGGTCAGAAATAAGAGTGCACTAAGAAACCAGAAGAAGAGATCCCCGGACCTGTAGAACCAAGCACACCACTAGAGGGCATAAACTGCATAACTCGATGGAGTGAAAACCTGGAGCAGAATCTGGAAGAAATAACTCAACCACTGAAAAGTACACAGAATCAGCTTTCCGACGATATCTTGTTTGCCGAAAAAGGAGTCCGGATGAGCCAGATATGACTCCCGGAAGGCAAAACAGGATATCGGACTTCAAAAGCAAAAAAAGTTGTCGAAACGGTGGAACCAAAACCTCTAACCCCCACCATTGGAAAGGGCTCGGAAAGAGCTTTCCGACGGTATATGGAAGTCAGAAAAAGACCCCCGTACGCTCCCTATAGAGAGAAAAACGTCCAGGTAGGTCCAAAAAAGCCTCAGAAAAAAGACTTAAGCCCTCGGGGGCTAAAACAGACTGGCCCCTGGGCATATGCGCGCGCAGGGGGCTGAAACCGGGCCCTTGGTATTTCATAAGACCGCCCGCTACAAAGTAGAGCCTGCGGGGGCTATTTAAATATCCCGCCGCTCGGGCGGCAGCAGTGGTGGCCGGGTTCTCGCCTGGCGGAGCGGGGATGAGCGGGCCGCGGGAAGCGGCGGGCGGCCTCGGGCCGCGGGGGAGGGAGCGGCGCGGGCCGCTGACAGCAGAGGGCGGCGGGGGCGCCGCTGAGGCGGCGGGGGCCGCCGACAGCGTTGAGCAGGCGGCGGGGCCACTGCAGAGCGGCGGCAGGGGCCGCTGGCGGAGAAGCAGGGACCGGGCCGGCCACCGACCGGTGGCGGTGGAGCGCCGGTGGGCCGGCGGTGGCGGCAAAAAAGTTTTTAAACTGCCTGCGTTAAAAACCATGCATAAAAACCTTTGAAAATAAGGTTTTTTTAATTTTTTTCTCGGTTTCCGTGCCCGTACGGCACTGGAAACCAATTTTTTTTTGCCTCGGTGCCAACTTGTCCAAAATGGACAAAAATTATGTCGATTCTAGGGTTTTTGGGCCTTCCGGACGCAATGGAAGCGTCCGTTTGGGCCCAAAATGTCTCTAAAAATAGAGACCCCCCCAGAACCACAAGAAGAAGCTGAAAAAGCTTCTGAAACCCTCTGAGTCTGAAAGCTTCAATCAAACACGAATAGCCGGCAGCAAGATGGCTCTGATACCATGTTGAGATTGCTAAAACGCAATGCAACCAAGATCACCTGCATGCAAAGCTGTTACACAGAAGAAGAAGACAGAAAGAGGATAGAAGTATTCAGAAAGCTATGGCGGCCAAAATGAAAGAGAACCCAAATCCATTGTGACAGAAATAATTTCTATTAACACAATAAAGATTACAAACTGATCTCCTTATGAAATACAAAGATGAAAATCCTTATAAAGGATGTCGAAACCCTAAAAGGGCAACTGCTAGGAAATAGAAACTTTCCTAAGACTAAAGAAACTGCCTAAGTGAAACTTAAGCACTAAAGAGCAATTTCTAAATTACTCTAACAAAAAGTCTCGAGACCAACGTTGGAAAACTAAAAGGGAAGTCCTAATATTCCAGGGTCCTTTGGCAAAAATAACATCCACATGAGTGGGATTGGAAAAGCAAAAAAAAAAGAAACCTTTGGTGAGACTCTGAATGCCATCTAGATGGATTCCATGAGGAGTCCAGGCTTTCGCCACCCGATCCTTAATCATATTTTCAGGAGGGTTATGACCTAGAAAGTAACCAGAAAGAGTATGTGTTTCAAGCCAAGAACATGCATCATCAAACTCATGAATGGGAAAAATAATATCAGGCTGAGACACACCTCGTGGAACACTTTGGGAACAAACTTGTGAGGTCTCTTGCTTGGAGGCACCATTGTTATCCATCACCAAAACAACACCAGCATCAACTGCTGGGCTAATGGTGGTCGAGACCATAAATACAAAGTTTTTTCTCTCAGTAAATGCGGTCTGAAAGGATAGGAGGGCTCATAATAGCAACGCGAATCTAAACCCTAGCAGAGAAAAAAAACCATCATTTCAGAGACCATCAATTGAAATTTTGGAAAGTGAATGCAAGGACTTTTGATAATCTTCCCTTTTTAGCTGAATTCTTGTGTCAAATTATTTAAAACCATTATGTTGCACTCATGCCTAAATATTTTCTTAAAATTCTAAATTCATTTGAGATATTATGGGAGGGGTGGTGAATTTGGTATAACTAGGGAAGGGTAGAATTGTAAATTGATTTCCTTGTGTATTCTACCTGCCAGTTGAAATATGGTATTTATATGCTAGGGCCAAAGCTATTTGCTTTTTTATGTTTGGTTAAATATGTTGGTTATGTTTTAACTCCCTACCACATCCATGATTAGTTCTACATTAGGAATATGTACTTTGTAGTTAGTTTCATGGCTGCAACAGATGCATCCCATCCACCAATTATAGATTACTAGGATTCTTAGGCAGGGTCGACTCACTCTTCATCCCGGGATGAGGAGCTAACCACTTTGTGGTTGGGCGAAAAATTTACCTCGACCACACTCATGTCTTGAGATTGTAGAAAAGTTGTTTGATGGCTTAGGAGATAGGGATTTGGAGATGGAAAGTTTTCCAATGACACATTTTGTATCATGTGTTATGATTGACCTTCATGGTCCCTTGTATTATTGATGTAATTTTATGATGTACTTGATGCTTGACAAGTAAGTCGATATCTCTTGATGTAAATGAATTTTATAATTATGCTTTTATGGAATGTCATTGTGTGTTCGACAATATGGTTGAAACCCCTTTTACTTTGTTATTGAAATCATTTCTCATGTACATTGTTAATTCTATCTCGACAAGATGGTTGAAACATTGTACTTTTCCTTATGAATGAAGGGAAATTCATTTGACTTTTCTTATTAATTAAATTGACTTTGACTTCACTGTTCACCTTTCCTCAATTTATGTTTTTATGCTTGTGGAAAACTTTAGTGAAAAGTAGTCTTTATAGAGTTGTCTCATCTGTGGAGTAATACTTAATCAATACTTACTTTGCAATGATAAAATTGACAGTTTGATAATACTATAAATTTCACGAATGATCCTTTGGTTGGGCAAGCACATATTAAATGAATGTGATAGTATGTCATCAATAATAATGTTGTATCCTCTTTCTTGACTTATCAGATTAAACTTGATTAGATAAGTTATAAAATGTGGAAGGGTTCCATTTCTTATCCTTGGAAGGAAAAAAAAATAAAGGAGATAAAAATCAATTATATTAAAAATTAATTATAAAAGCTAAGAACTATTTGGAAGGAACCCCCCATAGTTTGGTCATGATCAATTAAAAACCAAGAAACCATAAATGCTAATGAGTCACCACTGTAAGTTCATTGGACTTCTATTTCCAAGTTGGATTATAAGTTCTGATAAGGTTGAGAAAGATTTTAATGAGTTGTAAGGGCTCAATTATATGAGTAACATGGTGACACTAACAACACATAGTATAATGCTGGAAATTGTAAACCTTGGCCAAGGTGGCACTATGCAATGGTATATAGAAACCTTCAGTCACATGAACTAAAAGTACACATCTAGTCGGGAGAGGTCATTCTCATAGGAAAGAAGTCTATAGGGTGTTACTGACTAAGATTGTTGTAGGTTATAAACATCAAAGACTCAAATGACAATGATAAGACTGATAATTCATTTTTCACCTCTTGTGTAGGTCCGAGCAACTTATTAAAGGAATTTGTGCAAGAGACTGAAAGGTCAAGGTATGGGAGGTAAATCATATGATGATACTCTCCCTCTTCCAAGAGGACATAAAGAGCAAATATTAGAAAAGGAAAAAAAATAGTTATTTCCTTTGTTTACAGGTTTATATTATCTCTTGCACATGGTTGGTTGATTCAATTATCAATTAATTTATTTTTTAATTAATCAGATTTAGATTGTTAGATATTCTATTGTCATGTTAAGGAAATTACTTTTAAATATTGTATTTCCCTTTATATTGAAGCTAGTTAAATCAGTTATTGGAAGTTTTCATATTCATGTAAAAAGGAAACAATTCCTTTATGTCAAAGTTAGTTAACTTAAAATTTATATGTCTGATGAAATGATCAGTAGTTGTTTAGAATTTAATTTGTTAAGGTTTAGAATGTTACATATGATATTAGAGCTAGTGGGTTCAACACTGGACCTCGAAGCTCATCACCCTTTCACCTAGAAAGCCAAAACTAACTTTTTAGTGTTTCATAGGATGTGGAACCAACGAATTCATGGATAAAGGTCCATGATTCAAGATTCACTCATTTATAAATGACCAAAAATAGGCAAAAAAAATCTTTTTGATTATTCACATCTAATGATGAGACATTAACAAAAGATACTAGATGATTTTAGGATGGGATGCACATGTAGCCTTCAATCTATAATTAGTTGAACACTTTCTATAAACTAGATTAATTTCCAAACCTAAACCATAATTGAGAAAGTCTTAGAGGAATAAAAGGAGATAGAAGGTCAGGAAGATCAATAGACCCATCACGATATATTGTCTCTAATTTCTTGGGGGCAAGAGGAGCCCATGATTGATGTTGATAGTAAATCTTAGGAAGAGATCCATTAATGGTTTGGTAAATTAGTAGTGCATGGAACTAAAACCCAATTATATGTAAGCCAAAAAAGCAAAGAATACTATATCCAATAAGATTATAGCACTCATATATATAATTGAGGAAAGTGTGCTGGTACTCTCACTCAAATTGAAAGGAGAGATCGAGTGTTTTTTTGAAGATCATCGATGAAACAAAATGACTGTACCTTAAGAGGAGGACTTGGCGTAAGGAGATGTTAGGGGGTCTTTTAGGAACTTATCAAATAATTTTCATCCATGAGGGAAACCTACCAACTGTCTAGAGAGGTAACCACCTGGTAGGAGAAAAAGAAGGCTACACTAGATCCAAATCAACTAAGATTACTCATAAATAGTTTGCCAATCAGTACTGAAGGAAATATTCTAGTGGTTAAAATACACACCACATTAAATGGTTGAATGGATTAGAGACCATAAGTTAATATGGGCCATAATAATAATATCAAAGGAATTGACAATGTCCACGTGATAGGCCAAAATTGGGGCAAAGAATAATAAGTAGAAAATACTAGATTCAACTTGGTCTATGTGTCAATCTGGGGAACGTAGACTTGTGAGAGATGTCGTGGCTATTTTCACAAGGGCTGTTGGTAGTGAGATGAGTGGGGATGAAATGCAACATCTAGAAATAATTCTGCAACAAAGAAAAATAGTTCTAGCGATAAGAATTGCCACTTCTTGACAATAGAAACATCAACAACTTATAATGATTACAAAATTTAAATAAACCACAAACCATGCTTACAAATAACACAAAAAAAAACATTCAATAAAAATTAGAAATAAGCAAAAATAAAATAAAATGAACAAATGTCTAAGCTACATAAATCATGAATGTCCCAAGAAGTGGGCCCTGCCTCCTTAGTCCATTGGATGACTGAATACAAGAAGCTTCTCTATATGAGACTGGTCATGCAACACTAATTTTATATATCAGAAAATGATATTGTCATTACAAAAGCTTGTTTATAAATATGCTCACGCCAAAATATATCTCTCTATTGTATCTCATATTATGATACATATACAAATTAACAATTATGTATAGAAATGGGGTGTTTTCTTTGGCTCGTGGACAAAAAAATTAATAAGCCAATGACTCAAGAAAAACTCTATGTGCTGATCACACAATAGAGAAAATTTAGTTACAAATATTGATAAGAATAGAAGATGAAAGATTTTGATTTCCTCGATACAACAAATCAGTTACCACAAATTTGTTCAACATCATCGTGTTGAGGTGGTGATTAAAATAGAGATATGCAGTCACAAGCTATTTTTCTATAACATCAAACGCGAATAGAAAACAGATAGAAATATCCATTCATGGGTTCTCATGCCAATTTAAACTTCGTACACATTCAACAGGTAACCAACACAATTGTGGAAGCTAACATCATATTTTAGAAAGATTAATTTGTTGGTCAAAAGGTACAATATAGAAGTTCCTAGTCACAGAGTGACATGAAGGTTTTTTTGCATTATGACAGGAAGTTCTGCCAATCACAATCAACATATTAGATAAATATAATCATAATTATTTATTCATATATTCAATCTAATAATTAAATTAAATATTACTTATATAAATTAAATCATATGCAATATAGAATGGGAAAATGGTATAGAAGTGGAATATGAAAATGAATATGAAGGCATATGCGAAGGCTAAAATATGGTATAAAAGAGGACATAAATAGCTCTCATCACCTTGGACTTGTTCCCATGGAAAAGTTATATGTGAAGTTAGTGAGAGAAGGGGAGAAACTCATAAAGATGACATTCTTAGAAAAGAGAGTTGAAAGTAGGTCAAGAGGATGTAAGTTTCACAACCTTTAAGTAGAAGAAAAAATATACAACTTCAATAGAAAATTGATTGAATGTGTAATCAAAGGAATCAACAAGAATTCAAGGTAAAACAAACCTTTTCCATGCAATTAAGGGGGAAGAACAAGTAAAGGGGTGTCAAATAATTACACTTATGATGGATGAATCAATTGATGACATGTAACTGATTGAATGTTTGAAGATGTTAAGTTGATCACCGAAATGCAAAAAGATAATGCAAGACATTAATTCAGTTAATGGATTGTATTTTCATTGATGTCAACTTGATATAATCTGATTGGTTATATTCAAAGTGTCAAAGACTTCAGAGAATTAGAGAGATAAAGATTATGCTTTTAGTAATGCATAATAGATCAGCATTCACTAAGTGACTACAAATACCGACGGTTAGTGGAACCCGACGGACAGAGATAACTGAAAGTTAAGTCACAGTGATGCCTGAACAAAGAAACCGACGAGCATTACCGAAGAGTAGAATCACAAGCATAACCAATGGCCAGAATTACAGTGTTACCCGACGAACATACAAGCCTGAAGGACATACAACCCTGACAGACAGACAACCCCGACGGAGAAGCCCGAGGAGAACTGAAGTGTTGAACGAAGCTAACAAGAGTTAAAACACCGAAGTTAAATGGAGTTCAGAAATGAAAAAATATCTAGCTGATAGAGCTAAAGATAGACTTAACTGGTTGTTGACATTGTTTTAATCGACAAGTTAAAGCCAGAGATAAGTAAAAGATGAAAAGTTGTTTTATCCAGTTGTCAAAGAGTTTTCTACAAGATAAAACAAGAGTAAAGCTTTAAATAAAGACTAGTGAGAATTGTGGATCACGCCAAGATCAAGAAAGTCAAGAACCTAGAAACAGTGATATCATGTCTATAAAGAGACAACTTAATTCATTACGAATTAAGAAGGGGAGTGAATAGAAAAAGAGGATACTGAAGAGAAACTGATGAAGAACAACTTCATACAGTCCTGATCAATCAAGCTAAAGGAAGAGTTAAAGATTTCTGTGGACACTGAGCAATAGAGCATAGCATCACCGAGTAGAAAGAAGTGGAGCAAAGGTATTGAAAAGATACATTGATCAGAAAGGTAAAATGAGATTACAATAGATCTAAAAATCAACAAGTCTAAGTTGTATGTATGAATAGATCATTTACTGTTTCAGTTTAACCATTGATTTAGAAAGTCTCTTAATCAAGCATGAAAGATCCTTTATATATTGAGATACATCCCAAGGAGTATCAAAAAGTTTGATCATGAAGATAGCATGAGATGCTAGATACCATTTGAAAAACTACACTGGGTTTGGTCATAGAAGGTAGCATAGAGATGCCCGTTATTAAGTGACAAACTATTCTATTAAATCCTCTAACAAGGTCACACCTAACAGTGTGTTTGTAACCTTTAACAAGATTGGCTCTTCACCGAGCTCACTTCAGAAGAGTGAAAATTTTGGGTTACCGGCCCCAAGTGGTTTTTCCCTTAACAAGGTTTCCACGTTAAAAATCCACGTGTCAATGTGTTTATGAGTCATTACTTTAGTGTTTTGCATTACACATAACTAATCTGGATTGATCGGTATACTCTAAGTAATTTACTGCTTTTCGGTAAATGATAGACTGCTAATCGGTAAACTAAAAGAATAAGGTTTAACAAAGCACTCTGAGTAGTAGTTATTTGATAAGTATATTCGAAGGCATTCATCTTATAGGACTGAACATAACTAGAGGCAAGTAATATTGTGGTACTAAGTTTTTGGGTTGATTTATTGGAATATTTTTGAGGCCACTGATTCATCCCCACCCCCTCTCATTTATTTATAACAATTTGTATCAGAGCTTGTGTTCTTAGAAAGGGAGTTTAACAGCTCAAGCAAAAGATCACAAGATGAATAGACAAGCTGTGCCCAAGTTGAATAAAGACAACTTTGCATCATGGAAAAGAAGAATAAGAATCCACCTATCAGGTATTGGTAATGATGTTACTCAACACCTTGATACTGAATATGTGTTGCCTACAGGACCTCACACTCTTGAGAAATTGAGAGAAAAGCATGAGCATAATTGCATGATGATAGAACTTGCTTCCTCACTCTCTGATGCTAAGTTTGAAGATGTCAAAACCTGCACCTCTGCAAAGAAAATGTGGGATAAATTAAAGCTGGTACATGGAGGAGATGCTAATGTAATAAGAGCCAAGGAAGAAATCCTAAGAGGGAGGTTTGATGACCTAAGGATGAAAGAAGGAGAAAATATCACTTAGTATAGCTGCAGAATCAAAGAGGTAGTCAATACTATCTGAGGAGTTGGAGGTGTACTTGAAGAGGGGACAATGGTAAGTAAAATCTTAAGAACCTTGCTGCCTGTATATGCTATTAGGGTATCTACTATACAAGAAATGAGAGCAGTTTCAAATAATTTAATTGCTCTCGATAGTCTAATTGGTAGACTGATTTCATTTGAGATGAATAACTTTGATAATAGTGTCTTACCATCTATAGAGTTTGCATTCAAATCTTCTTTGAAAATAAGTAAATCAAGTCATAGACACACTGTTAGAAATGATAGTGAAAGTGATGGTGATGATCAATATATTGATTAGATTGAAGTACTAATGGCAAGAAGATTGCATAGAGGCAGAGGTAGACACAAAGGTAAATTACCACTTGTATGTTTCAATTGTAAATAGGTTGGACACTTTGCTGCAAGATGTCCTAATAGAAGAATTGATGACAGAAGTAATGACATATCATATGAGAAGAAGTTTGATAGAGGTGATAGCAGAGATTACCAAAGAAACTGACAATATGAAAAATGAGATACCCGAGACTAAAAGGACAAAGGGAAGAAATATTGTTACCTAGTTGATAACACAGTTGATGACACTGACACCGAATCTGAAGAAGACATTGAGATGGTATTTGTAGCCATGAAGGATGATATAGATGAAGATGAAGAAAGGTATGTAGAGACTGCACTCATATCTAAGGTTAGTAAGAATGATGTCTAGATCATAGATAGTGGCTGCACTCACCACATGACCGGTGATAAACAAAAGGTTGAAACTTTTGAATACTATAATGGTGGATTAGTAAGAATGGGAAATGATACACCTTGTCTAGTTGAAGGTAAATGTACCATAATGTTGAATAACCTGATAAAATGTGAAAATTCTTACTAGGTAAAAGGACTGAATTATAATATGTTAAGTGTTTCACAGCTGAACAATATAGGTCACTGAGTAACATTTGAGAATAAGAAGGCAAAAATCTTCAATGAATCAGGAAGGCTGATCGGAACTGGTGAGCAGAAAAAGGTAACCTTTTCTATCTTGATTACATTAACACCACTTGTTTGATGACTAGAAATGAAGACATATGGTTGTGGCACAAGAGCTTGTGTCATGTGAATTTTGACAATATGATAAAGATAAGCAATAAAAGAAAATTCAGAGGCTTACCGAGCATGTCTAAGCTCGAGCATATCATGTGCAAGAATTGTCAAAAGGTAAGATGACAAAGTATAGTTTCAAGAGTAAAGCCCATACATCCAATTCCATTCTAGAATTAGTCCATACCGATCTGTGTGGACCCATGCAGACAAAGAGCTACTATGGAGATAGGTATTTCATTCTCTTTGTAGATGATTATTCTAGAATGATGACAATTATGTTTTGAAAAGATAAATCAGAAGTATTCAAGATGTTTAAATGGTATAAGGCTATGGTAGAAAAGCAAAGTGGTAAGGAATTAAAATGCTTAAGGTAAGATAAAGGAGGGAAATTTATTTCAGATGAGTTCACTAACTATTGCAATGAGCATGGAATTAAAAGACAAGTTTCTGCACCAAGAACACCACAACAAAATAGAATTTTTGAGAGGAGAAACAAATCAATTATTGATTTTGCAAGAACATTGATGATTGAGAAAAGAATCACTCAAACTTTTTGGAGGGAAGCTGTTAGTACTATTGTCTACACACCAAAAAAAGTACAATTGAAGAAGGACACAAACCAGACACCCTATGAGCTATGGTATGGTCACACACCCAATGTAAGTTACTTCAGAATTTTTGGCAGTCAATGTTATATTTTGAAAGATGATAGAAATGGAAAGCTTGACTCCAAAAGTGAAGAAGGTATCTTTCTAGGGTATTCAACCAAAAGAAAGACTTATAAATGTCTTAACAAGTCATCTAACAAAATCATTGAAAGTGCGAATGTGAAAATAGATGAATTTGCAGAAAAGAATGATAAGGAAAGAAGAAAAGAGACAAAGGACTACAATAGATTTGTTTATACTAAAGAAAATGACACTCTATCCAAACAACATTGTATCGCTCCCAAGCAACATAACATTGCACCCGAGCATCAGGCTCAAATTACCAAAAATTAGGAAAATCCTCAAGATGATGTTCTGAGCGATGGAGAAGATGATCATAATGATGAACACAGAGCTAAACTAAAAATTGCCATGTATGTCAGAAGACATTATCCACAGAATCAAATCATAGGAGACAAGAAGGCTGGAATGAGAACAAGAAGTAAGTCAATAAACACTAGATGTTTACTTTGTGATTTTGAGCCTAAATATATTAATACTGCACTTGAAAATGAGGAATGGGTCAATGCCATGAATGAAGAAATAGAAAAAATAGAGAAGAATAGTACATGGACACTAGTACTGAGACCAGATGAAGAGAATGTCATCGGTACCAAATGGATATTTAGAAACAAGATAAATGAAAATGGAGAAGTCACTAGAAATAAAACAAGATTAGTATGCAAGGGGTATGCACAAGAAAAAGGTATTGATTATGGTGAAACCTTTGCACCCATTGCTATACTAGAAGGAGTTAGAATATTACTCGCTTATGCTACATTCAAAGGATTCAAGGTATATCAGATGGATGTCAAATCTGCATTCCTAAATGGAATACTAGAAGAGGTATACATTGAACAACCATAAGGGTTTGTTGATCTAGATAAGAGAAACATGGTATGTAGACTACATAAAGCCTTGTATGGATTAAAACAAGCACCTAGAGCCTGGTATGAAAGACTTCATTCCTATCTCATTAGCATTGAATTTGTAAGAACAAGTGAAAATAACAATATGTACTTAAAAGAAGATACTGATGGTAATATTCTGATTGCTGAAATATTTGTTGATGATATCATTTTTGGGGAAATGAAATGTTATGCAAATCCTTTGCTAATGAAATGAGCAAAGAGTTTGAAATGTCTATGTTTTGGGAGATCAAATTCTTTCTTGGTATACAGATTCTTCAACAAGATGTAGACATATATATCACCCAGTCTAAATACATCAAGGAAGTGCTAAATATATTCAAGATGGAAGATTCCAAACCAGTTGGAACACCTATGGATACCGGATATAAACTGACAAAAGAGGACAAATCAAATGAGGTAAATCAGACCTTGTATAGATCAATGATTGGAAAACTAATGTATGTTGTTCATACTAGACCAGATATTGCATATGGAGTTGGAATAGTTGAAATATTCTCTGCTAATCCCAAAGAATCTTATATGACTGCTGTCAAGAAAATTCTGAGTTATTTGAAGATTACCGAGGACTATGGCTTATGGTACAAAAGAGAAGGAAAATTTGAGCTACAAGTCTATACAGATGCTGATTAGGCTAGAAATATAGATGAACAAAAGAGCACAACTGGAGGAGCATTCTTGATGGGTGACAAACTTGTCACATGGATCAGAAAGAAGCAAGGATGCATCTCTTATTCTACTGAATATGTGGTTGTTGCTGCAAATTGCTCTAATATTGCATGGGTCAAACAATTACTGGAAGGTATGAATATGAAGATTCTTGAACCAATGATTATCTATTGTGATAATACCAGTGCAATTAACATATCAAAGGATCTAGTCATGCATGCTAAGACTAAGCATATAGCAATCAAGTATCACTATCTAAGAGAAAAAGTGCAAGCAAATGAGGTAATACTAGAATATGTTCAATCAAAGGAACAACTAGCTGACATCTTTACCAAGCCATTACCAAAATATACATTTGAGTACCTGAGATAGTGACTAGGGGTACAACCCTTGTCTATCGGTCAGTAAGATGACTGGAAGGTTGCATCAGCCTATACCAAATCAAAGATCATTCATGTTGATGCATACACCAAGATGGACAACAAAAGATACATATATACATAGCAAGGTACAAATCTGCACCGAACACTAGAGACATTGTATTGTTGATGGATAGGGAACTTCAAGGAGTATATTATAAAAAGGATGGAAGATGATATGAGAGAATTGTTTGGAATTGTTGTCAAAGGGAGAGAGATTATCATTATCATAAGGGAGAGAGATTCTCATTATTATGAGGAAGAGATTATATCATTATTTATGGAGATAAGTTCCTAAGAATTCAAAGGGAAATTTAATCATTATCCAAAGGGAGAGATTGATTACATATGAAATATTCATCGAAGGGAGAGCAGTAACAAAAGGAAGAGAATACACACAAAGGGAGAGATGACTCATTTATGTCAAAGGAAAAAGAGATTATCAAGAGGAGGAACAGTCAAGGGACAACACAAAACAGAGACAAAAGCTGCTACATCTATCTAGTAGAGGGATTGAAGATTTAAGAACTCACTCTGCAAGAAACAAATCTATGCTATTTGAGCTTACTGAGAGCCAGACATTTGTAATAGTTACAATAGGAAAGATTGATGAAACTGTTATATTTCATATTGTATTAGTAATAATATAGTGTGATAATATAGTGTATTTCCATCAATACCAAAGGGAGAGATTGATGACATGTAACTGATTGAATGTTTGAAGATGTTAAGTTGATCACCAAAATGCATAAAGATAATGCAAGACAATAAATCAATTAACGGATTGTATTTTCATTGATGTCAACTTAATATAATTTGATTGGTTATATTCAAAGTGTCAAATACTTTATAGAATCATAGAGATAAAGATTATTCTTTCAGTAATGCATAATAGATCGGCATTCACTAAGTGACTACAAACATTGACGGTTAGTGGAACCCAACGAACATAGATAACTAAAAGTTAAGTTACAGTGATGTCCAAACAAAGAAACCGATGAGAAGAATCACAAGCATAACCAACGACCAAATTTCCAATGTTACCCATTGGATAGATAAGCCTGAAGGACAGAAAACCTAGACAGACAGAAAACCCCGATGGAGAAGCCCAAGGAGAACTGAAGTGTTGACCAAAGCTAACAAGAGTTAAAACACCAAAGTTAACTGGAGTTCATAAATGACAAAATATCTAGCTGGAAGAGCTAAAGATAGACTTAACTGGTTGTTAAAATTGTTTTAATCGACAAGTTAAAGCCAGAGATAAGTAAAAGATGAAAATTTGTTTTATCCAGGTGTCAAAGAGTTTTCTACGAGATAAAATATGAATAAAGCTTTAAATCAAGATTGGCGAGGATTGTGGATCACGCCAAGATCAAGAAAGTCAAGAACCTAGAAATGGTGATATCATGTCTATAAAGAGACAACTTAATTTATTATGAATTAAGAAGGGGAGTGAATAGAAAAAGAGGATGCTAAAGAGAAACTAATGAAAGAACAACTTCATACAGTTCCGATCAATCAAGATAAAGGAAGAGCTAAATATTTCTGCAGATACTAAGCAATAAAGCATAGCATCACTGAGAAGAAATAAGTGGAGCAAAGGTATTGAAAGTATACATTGATCATAAAGGTAAAATGAGCTTACAATAGATCTGAAAATCAACAAGTCTAAGTTGTATGTATGAATAGATCATTTACTATTTCAGTTTAATCATTGATTCATAAAGTCTCTTAATCGAGTAGGATTTAAAGATCCTTTCTATATTGAGATACATCCCAAGGAGTATCAAAAAGTTTGATCATGAAGATAGCATGAGATGCCATATACCATTTGAAAAACTACACTGGGTTTGGTCATAGAAGGTAGC
>MU224024.1:576217-590824 GCA_018584345.1 Thuja plicata | reverse complement strand
CCTATTAGTCTAGGATCTAACAAATCCTTGTTCAGGGTTCTAATAATATCACCAAAACCTCACTATGGTATAACCATATAATACATCATCAAACATTACTCATCCTCTTCGTAGGAGTTACTAGAATAATCACATCAACTATTAATTTAATCCAAGATAACTTAAGACTTAACACATAACTAATTTGGCATTTACATCTCAACTTCTAGAATCTAATCCTTTCGACAAAAGTACACAATGGACCCTTAATAGTCTAGTTGGATCTATGATCCACAGGGTAACATACTACATCCAAGATACTCTTACACAATTAACAACCTAGAGATATCACCTCTGTCATTGCGACACTAAAATAAGTACTGATTTGAAGGTACAATAGATAGGTCTATCTCGAGGTACAATACTGTTAGGGATTTACCAATCATCCAGATACTACAACACCCCTTAATCCTTCGACATCGAAGTGTCGAGGGAAAGGTGGAAATGGGGTGGGCCTTACAAATTGAAAAATTTGAGAGCATAATTGAATGAATTGCATTGCAATTTGAAAGTTGAGAGCTAGATTTAGGAATTATCATACATCAATTCTCATTCTAGGGCTATCACTAATGGAGATTAAGGCTAAGAGCTTCATTAGCATGCTTAGTTAGAGAGCCATGGAATGATTATTATTATTTTGTCAATTATTTGAGTTAAATTAGACTTTTATTTCTATAGAATTGATAGATTACAACCTAATTTCATGAAGGTATACTTTATATATACGCAAATGGTGCACACCATGGGGCTTTAGGCCTCTAATCTCCATTTTTCATCAATATTTGCATGTTTTGTATCTTTTCTTGTTGTATTTTGCATTTTGCAAGAAAAGAAACACCTATCAGATAAATCTTCATGCGTATAACTAGTAAAATCATGCCTACAACATCTTCTTTCACTGTGGACAAAGACAAAAGTGACGCCTTTGACAACAAAGCCATGTGTACATATAGTGAAATTACGCCTGCAATATTTCTTCTACCGCGTGCAATCATTGGTATTTCACATTTGCTGCTATATTTTCATGCCTTTTGTCATTTAAAGTCACACATAGTGACTTGTTAAATGATGCATGCAATACTTTAAAGTTTCGTGTAAACATCAGTAAAGCGTCATGTATTAGCTGTCAAATGACACGTAGTACTTTCTCTATTTTTCAATTTGCAACATGTTAAAATTAGAATATTAATTCTTTGTGTTTTCTGATTTGCAGATGAGCAGACACCCGAAAGTGAAAAAGATAGAATAGAGAGTCTACAAAGAAAGTAAAGAGGTAAGAATCCTTACTAAACAAGCAAATGAACTTTATAATTTGTTTATTTTGGAAAATATAGAAGAGGAAGAGAAATTGTTTGAACAGTTTGTTAAAGTTGTTAAAGCTTACAAGAACAAGTTTCCTCCATTGAATTAACACTAAATCTATTAGGATCTTTAATAATTTTGCAAATTTAGGAAAGATCCTTAAGTTTTGTTATTTCAATTGCCTTTGTTTTCTCTCATTGTGTTGGTTTTGTTGACTAACTTGTTGGAGGAGACAGACAGGGAACGATCACCACTAGGTGAGTTAAAAAGTAAGGAAAGAAACTCAAAAATGCACCTAGCCTTTGCTAGATACATGGAAGAGGTATTTTTATAAAAAAGCTTGCACTTGATCAAATTGTGGCAATTTCACTTTTCAAAATCTATTTTAATTAAATCCTATTATTGTTTTCCAAAAAAGACACTAGGTATATCCTCTCAACTTTTTGAAGTTGATAAAAAAGACAAATGTGTTGATTTTGGGGATAGAAAGAAAGGTTGGTAAATGAACCAAACACTTTCATTCTAAAAACCTCCTTGTCAAGAGGTTAAAAATTCACATTTTGTTAAAATTGTTTGGAATTGGAAAAAGTAGTAGGGATATGCTGTTCACTCTTTGAGTGAATCAAACTCCCCAACCTACTTGATTTAATTAATTTATAACTTTAATATAAACATCATAGAGCTTTAGACGAACTTCCTCTCAAGTAAATCCTTACGAGGAGGGTGAGAGGGAATGACCCAAGTGGGAGACAATCACTTTAGCCATGATAAAATCTGACCCACTATAATATAAACACATTCATCCTCAAAAGGATTGAGTGAAAAATAAGTGGTGAGAATCTTCACCTCCTCTAGTAGTCCTTTGGGATTGTGAAAAATTGTGTCTTTATGTATGTGGGAGGCTTGTGTAATGAGGGTATAAGAGAATTTTCATTTATTTGAACAAAATTACACTAAAACCCTGTTAATTAGCAAGCCTACCTCTTAAAGTCATGTTAAGAGCCAAAATTGACCTTAGGTAGCTTTCTTGGAAGATTTTCTTGTTAAGAACCATTATAACATATGAGAACATACACTTTGTGTGGTTTAGGATAGAGAATTTTTTTTTCTATGTGTGTGTTGTGGTTGTTTCTAAAATTTCCAACAAGAAAACATCCTGGACATCTGATCACAAACATTAAATTTTTAAAAAATTCTCAAAAATAGTGACAAATAAATTACCTGGTTAAGTGATGCATATCATCATTTGTTTCATGTGTGTCAGCATTTATGTGCTGCCTAAAATAACTAAAGAGGCACATGCTATGTTTTAACTTGTGCCTAGTCACTCTCTAATTATCGTGTAAAGTTGTTAAGTGTCACGCGCTATCAATCAAAGACCGCATGATGTGTCTTAAAGTTGCGTGCAATGAATTCCCACTAAGCATGTAAGCAACTCTTAAGTCTCACGTATCATCAAGAAAAGTCACGCGTACAGACTGAGACAACGAAACGGGGGACATTTCCTGAGGGTTTGGAAAAAAAATCAATTTAATATTTGGATACCTATTTGGAAGTTCTACCTGTTTGTAATCTTGCATTGATCAGAATTCCTCATATTTGGAGAATTAAAAAAAAACCATTTTAGGAATTGATCAAAAGGGGATAAAAGCCAAGAAATCATTGATTTATGCTCATGTCAACTTTCACCAGATCCCACTACATAAATTCTACCTTGCAATCATACAACACATATCCTAGGCAAGACATTAATAATCCAGGACAACACTAATAATCCAAATACTGGAAATGCAGAGGTTAATAATAATGGAACTAATGGAGGAGGAATTAACCCTAACAACCAAGGGGTAGACAACAAAAATGGAGGTAACAATGACCCTATTGATGAAGAGGCTCTTGAGGAAAAATTCAATGAAGCGGTACACAGCCCATTCTTCATGAAACTCATGGAGAAAGTTTTGGAAAGAGATAGGGAAAAGTACTTCCTAGACCTAGCACAAACGGGGTCAAAACGTCCCCATGACTATGATGTTGATTAATTGAAACAAAAAGAAGATGAGACTAATCCTATTGACATCATGAACAAGAAATTTAAGTTATTTAAAATTTAGTTGGACAACATGAAACAAATGGGGGCTCCTAAACCCTTTTCTATCAAAGTATTTTGTCCGTTTCCGTTTGATAAAACCCTAATTATGGTGACATTCCCTAGTAATGTAGTTTTTCCTAAGTATGATAAATATGAGGGAGCATCTGATCCACAAGATCACTTAAGGGAATTTTGTGCATTGATCTTGGAGTTCATGCATGACACAACTTATTTACTAAGTTTATTTCCAAGAAGACTTGGAGGAATGACGATGGAGTGGTTTTCCAAACTACCCTCCGATATTCGCACTTTTGAAGAATTGGCTTCCAAATTTGTGACACACTAATATTATAATATTAAACACGAAGTCACAATGATTAATTTATGGAACACCAAAAAATGTGATGGATAAGGATTCTTTCTTTTCCTACAAAGATGGAGAATAATATTTTCTAGATACCTTCAAAGTGTTCCCGAAAAGGAAAATATGGATGTCGTCGTCAATAGCTTGAATATTGAAATGAACTATTGGTTGAGGTTACAATGTTCGCGTTCTTTCAAATAATTAATTATGAATGGATTTACAATAGAGTAAGTATTATTGAAAAGTGGAGAAATCAAACTCTACAAGGATAACAAAAATGCTAATAAAAATACTCCCAACAACAACAATAATAGGTCTCCTCCTAACAACAATCTATTTTGGATGAAGAATACTAACAAGGGTGTGGTTAATGATGGAGTTGTGGAAGAAAAAAACTTAAAGGCCACTCCATTTAATCTCATGAGAGGATCCAACCAAGCTAATAATGTAAATCAAGCACCCAAGGTTCCCTTCAACAATAACAACAACAATTTTGGGAACAATCAAGAGGCTAACAAGCCTAAACCCTTCTTTTCTCCATCTCCTAGAAGGAAGTTCACACTCTTGGGTGAACCACTTGAAAATTAATTGAGAGCCCTCATTGCGAAAAATATTATTGAACTACCTAGAGCTCAGCGCTATGAACCAAAAGTAAAACTATCATGGTGGATTGAGTCAAATCATTGTGAATACCATAAAAATTGAGGACATTGGAAAAATGATTGCATGTGCTTGAAACATGTGGTGCAAGAACTTATTGATAATGGTGTGATTAAAGTGGAAGGAAATCAAAATAATGAAGATCACATGGCATTCAAAACCCCTTTCTTCAAGCATGAGAAAGGAAAATCTTCAAATGCTAACAACAATGGAAATAATTCAAGAGGTAATAACAAAGTTAAATTTACTCACAGTTATGATAATACATGGTGGGTCATCTCATTGCACCTCATTGTCTATCCTTTTCTAAGCAAGATGACATGTACATAAACCATCCTCAAAATCTAGTTAAAATCATGAAATGATGGAGGAGTTGGTCTAAACATTTGTACATTGGATCTAGTCAAAGATATAGGGTTATCCGAGTCATCTATTAATCCCAAGAAACAAATCACTATACAAGCTTATGATGAGGAGGAGAGATCTTCTAAAGTAATGGTGGTTTTTACCATTCAAGTGGGTCCAATAAAGAAAGATACAATTTGTCAATTCCTTGACATGAAATTAACTTATAATATTTTATTGGGAAGGCCATGGATTCATGAAAGGCAAGCGGTGCCTTCGACATACCACCAATGTATCAAGTTTCCATACATGGGTGAAGAAATAACTATTGGGGGAGATTCAAATCCCTTTCAATATTGTAATATGGTGAAACCTCTTCATGATTTATTTATTCCACATAATAGAGGAGGAGTCATTCCTAGTGTCATCATTGAATAAACCAAAGAAGAAGGTCCTAATTTTACATTAAATGCTACATCTACTTCAATTCCTAATGAAACTAACTCATCTACATCAACTAAGGGAAAATAGAAAGTTAGTTTTGAGGGTCAAAGTTCCAATGAAAGTTCAGTAAAAGTTTCTTTACTAGGGGAAGAAACTTTGAGACCTTCTAAGGTTGAAAGAGAACAAACCAAAAAGGGCAACTATCAAAAGATGAATGAGATAATGCAAAAATTTGAAAAACAATGCGGAATACATCAAAAAGGAGGGGGAATATTCTATTTCCTTATTTGACTTACTCACTTCTCCAAGGACACATGGAAAACCTTCAAGTTCTCATCCACCCAAAAATTACAACTCTCATTTTGTGAGGGAAAGTGGCCAATCAGCCATAGAAAAAGAAGATAATGAAGTCTTGAAATGGATTTATAAAGATGACGATAGTTCAAATGTTCCCATTGAAAGAGTGCAACATGTCAACATCCAACTGATCAATATGGAAAAGGATTACAAATAATGAAAAAGATGGGTTACAAGGGAAGAGGACCCTTAGGCATTAAAAATAAAGGCTTGTTAGAACCCATCCAACCTCCTTGGAGATCCAAGGATGAAAAATCAGGGATAGGGTATCAAGAGAAATGGGTTAGTTCAAGCACTATTCATGACTCTTATGAGCATGTACATATGTTAGAGTCCAAAAGTGAAGATGACTCGAAAGAATATGAATGGGACTCCTTATTCAAAGATTATTGTCATGACAAGGAGGTAGATGTTATTCATACCTATGCTACTATACCTAATGCAAATAATCAAGCTAATATGGATCAAGGGTCTAGTTCTACACAAATATTAAGTGATCCTCAAGTACCAAATGAAGGACAAGTATCTAGTGACAATAAATGGGTAGGTGAACCATGGGTACCTTCATGGGGGGATAGAGATTCAAATGTTAGGTTTAATCCACACGTATTTTTCCCCATGGAAATCCATGAGGACTCTAGTGAAGAGAATTTTGATCCGAATTTTATAGAACACCTTGAAAAAATACATGTTATTGACTTAAGCAATACATAAATGTACGAACCTTCAAACGAAGTCACATCCTTGAACCCCGCAAATGAAAAATTACCTAATGAGTCCTTAGCCCTTATCCATCCTGAACTTATTGATTGGGACTTGACCAAACCTAATGACTTACTCTATTTTCCCAATGATAATGCTATGGCCCAATACCTCAATGTGGTTGAGCCAAATTCCACCAATGAATTTGATCCAAACATGATGATGGAAGCAAGGGTCCAATATCTTAATCCACAAGCAAAATTTTTAAAAAAGTAAAAAAATGAAAAGGTATAGTGGTGAAAACCACCATGTGACAGTGCTAGACCCCAAAAAAGTAAAAATAAAGGATGTTTCCGAAGGTGAAAACCCAACTGTGGCACCTAAGGAAGAGAGATTGGATACTTTACCCGAACATGAAGAGGAAAGATCTCCTATCCTAATTGAGACAATAGAAAAGGTCAACATTGGTACAAAATTGGAACCTAAATTCATCCATCTAGCAACATATTTGACTCCAGTAGAAAGGAAGGATTTCATCAAATTATTTCAAGAAAAAACAAATCAACTTTGCTTGGTCCTATGCAGATATGCCAGGATTGGATCTAAGCTTCATAATGCATCACCTTAATGTGAGACCCGGAGTAAAACTATGAAGAAAAAGTTGATAAAAATGCATCCCTATGTGGCTTTGTTGGTTAAAACATAATTGGAAAAGTTACTAAAAGTTGGCTTCATAAGAGTCATAGATTATGAAGAATGGATTTCCAATATTGTACCTGTGACTAAACATGATAAATCTATTTGAGTATGCACAGATTTTAGAGATCTTAAACTTGCTTTCCATTAGGATGATTTTCCATTACCTAGCATTGATGCTATAGTGGATTTGACAGAAGGACATTCCATGTTTTCATTAATGGATGGATTTAGTGGGTACAATTTTATCAGAATAGAACCCAAGGATCAAGAAAAGACCACTTTCACTTTCCCTTGGGGTACTTTTTGTTGGAATGTTATGCCCTTCGGCCTTAAAAATGCTGGAGCTGCCTATCAAAGGGAAATGACAACCATCTCTCATGACATGATGCATACTTTTCTTGAATATTATGTGGATGATATTTTAGCGAAGTCACATAAAATAAAAGATCATCTCCCTATCCTAAAAAAAATCTTTACAAGATTGGAACAATTTAAAGTAAGGTTAAATCCAAAAAATTTTCATTGGGTGTCTAGTCAGGAAAGATATTGGGCTACATAGTTTCAAAAAAAGGGATAGAAGTGGATCCGGAAAAAGTACAAGCCATTATGGAAATGGAAACACCCAAAAACATTATTCAAATGAGGTCACTACAAGGAATACTCCAATCTATTAGAAGGTTCATTTCTCAATTGGTATAAAAATGCCACTCTTTCACTAGGTTGCTATATAAGGATACTATTTTAAAATGGGATGATGAATGTGAAAAATATTTTACCCTATTAAAGACATACTTGGTAAACCCACCTCCCATCAAAGGTAAACCCTTACTATTACATATTTAAAAAACAGAGCGATCTTTAGGGGTTTTATTAGAAAAAGAGGATGATGAGGGAAAAGAAAGAGAAATATATCACTTAAGCAAAACCTTGATCAAATATGAGTTGAATTATAGCTTCATGGAGCAGGCTTGTTTAGCGGTAGTTTTACCTCCCAAAACCTACAACATTACATGTTGATGCACAAGGTTAAGCTGATTGCCAAGATTGATCCACTAAAGTATTTTCTTAGCAAAACAACCCTTGTAGGAAGGATTGCTAAATGGGTGATGGTATTAAGTGAATTTGATATTGAGTTTGTGGACCATAAAGCTATCAAGGTAAAAGTCATAACAGATCAATTGGTGGAGAATCCCTTAGTTTCCAATCATCCTATGTAGATAGAATTTCTAGATGTAGAAATAGTAAATGTAGAAGAAAAACAATGGAAGTTATATTTTGATGGATCTTATACTCAGCGTGGATTAGGAGCCAAAATTTTGTTGATTACACCACATGGATACACCATTCCTAATTCCTACAAAATTTTGTTCCCATGCACCATGAAATATTGCAAAATATGAGGCTTTAGTCATTGAGATCAAAATGGCTTTAAAATGGAATGTAACAGAACTGCAAGTATATGGGGATTCACAACTAGTCATTAACCAAATCAATGATGAATACAAAACTAAAGATGGCAAGTTGATGCCTTATAAAAGGATGGTAGATGATTGGAAAAATTATTTTTTCTTGATAATATTTGAACAAATTCCACGGGACAAAAATAGAGGAACATATGCTATGGCTACTTTGGATTCATTACTTCAAATGCCCAATCCAAATGTTAGGTACGAGTTCTTGGTGGAAGAATTGGTGAAACCTTCTTTTAACCTACCTTAAACTCAAATAATTTTCCTTTTAAATGGACATGAATCACCTTGGTATGGACCCATCTTGACCTATCTTAAAGACCAAGTTTTACCCTTGGATCAAACCCTAACCCAAAAGAGACACTTCATACGCCAAGCAACTTTCTATACTATCGTATCTAACACATTGTATCATAAAAGTCTTGATGGAACGCTACTTAGGTGTCTAGAGGACGAGGAATTGAAGTTAGATTTATGTGAAATTTACGAGGGTATTTGTGGGTCTCATTAAAGTGGGTTGAACCTAGCCAAGAAAATCCTTTGGATGGGTTACTTTTGGAAAACCTTAGAAAAAGATGCTTGCCACTTTGTCAAAGTGTGTCCAAAATGTCAATATCATGGAGATATGATTAATGTGCTTGCACAAGAGTTACACCTGATCATTAGACCATGGCATTTCTATCAATGGGGATTTGATCTTATTGGGGTGATTTATCCTCCTTCACCCTATGGTCATAAATTCATTATAATTGCAACATAATATTTTACAAAATGGGTAGAAGTTGTGTCATTGATGACTGCAACGGGTAAACAAATCCCCATGTTTATTATAAACCACATATTTTTTTGATATGGTATTCCTTATTCCATCATCATGGAAAATGGAAAAAAATTTGAGAATAAATATGCGAGACATTTCACATTACACACCTTTCTTCCTCCATTTATTATCCTCAAGAAAATGATCAAACCGAAGCAACAAATAAGAACATTCTCAAAATATTGAAAAGATCGGTTGACAAATCAGGAAGAGATTGACATATAAAATTAAACCCAACATTATGGGCCTACAAAACAAGCAATAGAACATCAAAAAGGTAACACCATTTTCTTTGGTTTATAGGGAAGTTGTTCTACCTTTGGAGGTTGAAATCCCATCTTTGTGAGTATCATTACAAGGATTGATAAATGATGAGGATTATAGGGTTGCACGACTTAAACAAATGGAATTATTAGAACATCAAAATCAAGCTTATGAGCACTTGAAAGTATACGAAAATAGAATCTCAAGGAATTACAACAAAATGATCAAACCTAGAGCCTTTCAAGTGAGAGATTTAGTGTTGAGAGAAAACCCTAAGAACCAAGAAGAAAGAGAAAATAAAGGAAAATGGGATAAAAATTGGCTTGGACCTTTTGTGATTATTTCTTCTTTTGGCACAAGAACATACAAGCTAGTTGATTGTGAAGGAGATGAGCTACAAGAACCTATCAAAAAAATTCACTTAAAGAGGTTTTACACTTGAACAGATGAAAGGGTATAGGTTGAAAGACTATCAGATGAAAGTTTATCCTTTGAGATTATCATCATTATTTTTACATGAGAAAAGTCAAAAATCCAAAAACATGAAAAAAAATCAAAATCAAAAAATGAGAAAGATAAAAAATTCAAAAACAATGGAAAAGAAGAAAAGCATAAAATGAGGAAAATTGAGCATGAAGAAAGAAAAAACATTCAAAAGATCCAAAAAATGGTTGTCTTGGTGAAAACCTAGCAAATAGGAACCTTGATGATATCAAGAAAAAATAAAAAAAGAAAAAAATCAAAGACAAAATTGAAAAAAGAGAAAAGTGCCTTAGTGAAAACCTAGCAATAGGCGCCTTGGTAGCAAAAAAAGAGAAAAAGATCAATAAATTCAAAAGGTGAAAACTTGGAAAATAGAGGCTTTTTGATCCCTTAGGTATTTCCTAGTTTCATTTGTACATATTGCATTTTCCATCTTCTTGTATATATCCTTGCATCTGTCATTTTTGCATAGTCATAATAAAGTCTTTGAGCTGCATTGTCATAATCGTTGTCACATACTAGGTTTAATTTGCCCACATTTATACATAGTCTCATATTCACTTGGGGGAAAAACATTGGTTTTGATACAAATGGATTCGATAAGTACTAATTTTTGGTCACATGACATGAGAGATTTTCACAACTTCAATGACGAGATATTTTTGAACCTTTGATGTATATCATTGTTCAACCCAAGCATTCAATCTTGAAACTTGATCCTTGAACTTTATGACCTTATTATCAGGATTAAAAATTGACAAAACCTAATAGATCAGAATGGATGGAATCCTATTGAAAATATTTTATACATTAAAAAACACTTGAAGCTTTTGATGATGTTCATTGAATCATGTTCTTTTTAGCTAATCAATGATGTTTCGACTAGATTGGTGATGATGAAGACATGAAATTTTTATTGATTTTTGTTTGAATATTTTTAGGAAAATCCACCAACCTATGTGAATTCATCTAAGGACATTATCATCTAAGAATCATCAAGGACATTCATATATGAAGGAGGTTTGACCTTTTTTGTTTATGCAAATGGATACCTTGGATATGTAGATCTTCCATATCTTAACCAAAATCCAATTGCAACATTGAATCTGATGAAACCGGTATTCAGACTCCCATAATTGATTATTCAACTAGTGAGGGTTGTACTAGTTTCTAATGGTGACAAAATCGATGAAAGTAGTATTCATATTTTCATGATGTGGTTTTCCATTGAGTGATGATTGTACTTGCTCCTAGCTCACAAAAATCTCAATGATGAAAATATATCTTCTTTTGCATTTCTTTCGCAAAGACAAAGGTGATAGTTAGTTGCATTTCATTCTTAGATTATTACATTTATGGGATTTCCTAAGTTGAAGGGGGTTAATTATTCAAAAAGTTGATATCTTTAACTTGGTTCAAATCAATCAATTATGGAGACTTTCTTGTGCATTTACCATTGCATTCATTAATCATTAAACATTATTTACAAGTTATACATCATTATTCATTATTCAAAATCCATGAACATTTCATTATCCATATAGGTACATTTCATTAAAATATTTCATATTCAAATATCAAAATACAAAAACACAACATGCATTCATAAAGACCATTACATTACATATATCATTTATAATTGCATTCATCATAAATTAAAAGCATGTAGAAATAAACTTGCATACATATTCATTCATCTAACTATGTCATATCAATAAGACATTGCATCCATAACATGTAAAATAAAGTGCATCATAAACATCATATAGAATTATATCATCAAAGGAAGTCTCACATATATCATCATGGAAATCAAAGTCATCATAATAAATGAAAATCATATGTCTGACATATCAAAGCTACATCATATCAAATTGGTACATCAAAGTCCCGATCAACTCAATATATCTGATTCATCTGAACTACATATGATCCAATGATCTTGATATTAATCATGACCCACTAGAGGAACTTGGTGTATCTCATGTCCTTGAACCACCTGTGCCATCTGGATCTTTTTCTGTTGATCTACCTTGTGTGGTAGGAGGTACATGACTAGTAGTTTTCATTCTCAACATCTGTGACATCATGATCATAAACTACTGCATCATAATAGCAACCTAATCAATCTGACCACTCATCGTTGTCATCCTAGCCTGTAAGGTCCTAACATCATGTGTCAAGGTGTCTATATCCTGAGGATCCTATGGAGCTAGAGGATCCTATGGAGCCGGAGGATCTTGAGGAGCTTGTGGAGCCTTTGGTGCAAGAGGAACCTATGGTGCAATAGGAATCTATGGAACAATATGTGGAGGAACATGTCTCTATGTAGGAGCCTATCCCCATAGAGGAACCTGTCTCACAATAGCTATTTGATCCTATATGGCCACTCCCTGTCGTCACTGACCCCATACTTCTGCTAGTACTGCATGTAGTAGTATCATCCTGAAACCACCCCCTCTCCCTCACACATGACCACCCCTCATCCGTGGACCCACATATCCTCTAACTCTACCTATAGCTCTCTGGATATGGGGACCTCTCTGTACTCTCCCACCACCTTGAACACCACTGCTATCATCATCATCATCTGAAGGATCATCCATATCAAGAATCAAATCACCAAGATTAGTGAACCGGGGGAATCTGTGACGAGCAAACCACTGAGAATAATCTACTGACATCGTTGCATCTACTATATGCTCACACATATCCCACCTCATGTACCCCAATATATCTATCTGATCACATGCATATTGATAATCAATCTGTGTACCCCACATTGATCTCTCAGCCTATACCCAAGCATATAGTGCCAAACCCTATGGTATATCCTAAATCCTGCCATACTGACGAGATACTCTATAGAAACAAAATCTATCAATCACTAGAGGTGACCGACCTATCATCCATTGAGGTGCGAACATATATGGAAACTCATCATTATCCTCTCACCATGAATCACAGCCTAGATATGGCCTCCAGAAAACTTGATCAATATCATCGAGCATGCGTCTCCAGTAATCTAGCTTGCCCAACCGAGGCTAAACAACCATGTCCTCATACAAATATGCATATGGCCATCCAAGATCTCTCTAACTGGTAGAAATTGGTTTCAAAATAGGGATGTTCTCCCATGTCCATACCTATAAAAGCATCTCTCGAGTAGAAAAATCATCACTACCTCTATATACAACATGGTGAAACTCATGATACACCAGTGCTAAAATAAAAGAACCCCAATCAAATCTCAGGGGATGAGCGATCATATCCTTGATGATGTGACCCCAACCCACTGCAAATTCATGAACTCATCGATCTGGTAATAATAATCCACCGATCAGTGTGCCTATTACTAAAGGAAGAGGAGGAAATGAAACAAACTGAGCCCAAGGGATACTCCCATCACCAATTGTTGGATCTGCAAAGACCCATCTACATGTGCTGCCACCATAAACTTGGTCATAATATACCCACTCTCCTTGAGTCAGGAACCTCAATAGCCTATACACGTCCTCTAGTGTGATAGTCATCTCTCCCATAGGAAAATGGAAGGTATTATGGTAAGAGTTCCATCGCTCTTCTATAGCTGTAAGTAATCCTTGACTCATCTAGAACCGAGGTAACTCAAGGAGGTAAAACAAAACACATCTATCGATAATGCATCTCTCATGACCTAACAATTGGTATACCATATCAGAAAGCCAAGCTGGAGCACCCTGGACATAGAAATTTTGGACTAGTACCTATTTTGTAAATCAAGTCAATTCGATTAATATCATCATTCAAGTGGATTATTCTACATCAATCAATCATCAAATCAACCTATCGCTCGTTTTGAGAAACATAAACTATTTTATCCTAACTCTATATCATGAGAAGGGGAAAATACACCAGTTTATCTTATCCTACCTATCTGATTGATATTTCAACATCCATCTAACTGATCATCCTAACATCCTAAGAACTTGGTTTCATTACTAAATCCAACCTGCTTATCTTTATAATCAATCTAGTATCCAATCTACGAGAGACAATCAATAACGATCAAGGTTTTCATTCTTTATACTTAGGCATCATTTTGCCTATGTGTACACGTTATTTCCTAGGGTGTACATGTCATTTTAGGTTACACATAACTTCACTTATCCTACATGGAATTGTTAGTAATAACTGAGAGGGGGGGGGGGGTGAATCAGTGGCCTCAAAAATTTATCCTTTTAAACTTCAATCCACCAATTAATACACCTCAAATTATTAAGTCCCTACAAGATGTATGCCTTTAAAATACTTGAAATAAATAAATGTCTGTTAGTTTACCTTGTTTGTCCTTCTTCTCCTTAATAATCAATAAGCTGTAAAACTTATTTACCGATACTCAGTAAATATGCAGAGTATACCATTCAATCCATAAAAGCATATGTGAAATGTAAAACAAAAAATTAATAAACCATACACACATAACACAAGGATTTTAACATGGAAACCCTGTTAAGGGAAAAACCACTAGGACTGGTACCCCAAATTTTCACTCTTCTGAAGTGAGCCCTATTAGGAGCCAACCCTGTTA
>MU224024.1:554086-573136 GCA_018584345.1 Thuja plicata | reverse complement strand
ACATACCATGTTCCACTTGTCTGGATCTACAAACCCTTCTGGTTGCTCAATGTATACCTCTTCTTCAAGTATTCCATTTAGGAATGCTGACTTGACGTCCATTTGATATACTTTGAATCCTTTGTATCCATCATAAGCAAGTATAATTCTTACTCCTTCTAGCCTAGCAATGGGTGCAAAGGTTTCTCCATAGTCTATACCTTCCTCTTGTGCATAGCCCTTGCATACTAGTCTTGCTTTGTTCCTTGTGACTTCTCCATTCTCATTCAATTTATTCCTGAATATCCATTTTGTACTGATGAAATTATTGTCATCTGGTCTTGGCACAAGTGACCATGTCTTGTTATTTTCAATCTATTCAATCTCATCATTCATATCACTTATCCATTCTTCATTATCTAGTGCATCATTGACAGACTTTGGTTCAAACTCACAAATTAAGCAATTTGAGTTTAAAGACTTACTTCTTTTTCTTGTACCAGCTTTCTTATCTCCTATGATCTGGTCCTCTAGATGGTTCCCTCTTACATATCTTGCAAGTACAGGTATAACTCTTTGCATATCAACTTTATCTTTATTACCTTGCACATTATTTTGATCATTATCCAGACTATCAGTAACAACATTCTGTTGCTCTGGATTTAAGCACTATTGCTCGGGTAGAGTTATGGGTTCTTCACAGTATACAAACTTGATGTAGTCTTCTAGTTCTTTTGTGCTTTCCAGCTCATTCTTTTTTACAAATTCATTAATCTTCACATTTTCACTTTCAACTATTTTTTTAGAGGCCTTGATTAGACATTTAAAAGCTTTGCTTTTGGTAGAGTACCCCAGAAAAATACCTTCATCACTTTTAGAATCAAGCTTTCCATTTTGATCATCTTTTAAGACATAGCATTGACTCCCAAATATTTTGAAATAACTTATATTGGGTGTTTTACTATACCATAGCTCATAAGGAGTCTTCTTTGAATCATTTCTTAATTATACTCTGTTAAGTGTATAAACAACAGTGCTAACAACTTCTCTCCAAAAGATCTGGGTGACGTCCTTCTCTATCATCAGTGTTCTTGCACAGTCAACTATTGACCTGTTCCTTCTTTCAGAAATCCCATTTTGCTATGGTGTTCTTGGTGCAAAAACCTATCTTTTTATACCATGCTCATTACAGAAATTGTGCGTGTGTATTTGGGAAGTTGTTGAAAAAGACACAAACACTCAATAAGTCATTTTATTAGCTCAAAAGGTTAGATAAAGCATATAAAACCCACTAATATCGACCTATTGCCTACTAACTAGGAGTGTGATTGGTAACATATTAGCCCTCAAAATATTATATAATTAGTGACGTATACAACCTAGCATGAAGAATTTTTAATTAAAAACAAGCTAAAAAGATGATAAACAAGCATTCTAGCTCCAAGCATGTGAATATTAACAATGAACAAGCATGAAATAATAAGTGAAATATGATTCTAATATTAATCTAGCAGCATAACAATGCATTTACAATCTAAGGTGAAGGCTTATTTACTCTAAAAAATGGCTTCTTTTTATAGAATAATGAGAGAGAGAGAGGGGGGACAAGATGAATTAATGAGTGAAGGGGCTCATTAATGGAGGTGTAAGAGCCATTAATGCCCAAGGCATTAATAAGGCATGGAGGAGACATAGGCTTAAGGCATCTTCATTAATAAGGCATTAATGAAATCCTTAAAGAAGCAAGGGAGGGTGTAAGAGAATGGCTTGAGAAAGTGGACCTTAAGGAAGTCAAGCTTGAGAAAGTGGACTTTCTCAAGTGGGTTGAGTTTCTAAGCATTCCTTAATGGAATGTGACAACATTAGGAGGTGGGTTAGGGTAAAGTTTAGGATTAGAATTAGATTAGCAAGGGTGAATGGGTTGAGAAGGGTTAGAACCTAGGGTAGAAGTGGTTGAGATGGGTTAGGTTGGGGTTTAGGGGAATATAAATAAATGAAATAAACTTATTTAATTCATTTAAAAATATAGGAATTAATTATTTAAACAATGAAATTGCTTTTTAATAATTAGGGGACTATAGCCATTTTAATTAAATTAAATAGGCTAGGAGAATGGGTTAATTGCAAGTGGGTAATGGATTTAGAGATTTATTTAATTCCTTTATAATTAAATACTATAGCCATGTTTGATTTTGGTTTGATTTGACTGGTCAAAATTGATTTGAATTATATGGCTATAAGAGTTAATATAAATTAGTGATAAAAATCACCTAGGACATTAAATTGATTTGAAGAATTATGCCAAGCAGTAATAGGGTCGTTTGGACATAATTGAGGGTATGATCATACTTAGGGAAAATAGGGTCCATAGTTGGAATAGACCAAATTTAGGTGGTTACATTTTCCCCTCTTTAAATTGATGTGCGAGCAGCGCATTGATTCAAAGAAAGTTTTTGATTTTGACTTCAGAAAGATTGAGAATTTTGTTCTTGGTTGTTGAATGAAATGTTGATGAGATCAGTCTCACACTTTGATTTAAACTAAACTGATAGAATTGATTTTGAACTTGGTTGTCATCCAAAGTTCAATAAAAGATTTGAAAGATACCAATTCTAAACTTGGTTGTCGTCCAAAAATTGATAATACTGATTTTGAACTTGGTTGTCATCCAAAAAGCCAGTATGAAGTTGCCAGGAGCTTAATAAAAATATTTTAAGATGAGGAAACATAACATATCAAGCTCATGAGAACCAAAGCTTTCTATCCAACAGTTTCGACTTTAGTCAAAGAAACTGTTATGCCCCTAGTTTGTTTGATAACGAAGTCATTTTGATGTTGTTTTGAGAAAAAAATTAATTGATGATAGTGTGATCACGCCCCCTCGAGAACAAAATTAAAGGAAAAGAAATAAATCCCTCATTTTGAAAAGAACATAACACTTGCAAGAAGTGGGTGGGCAAGAAAAAGTGGATTAGAAGAAGGTGTGTTTGAAAATAAATACATGATTACCAAGTTAATTATGTGAAAATATGAGTGATAAGGCTGATAAAATAATGTTTGGACCAAGATGTAGGGTAAAATGTGCAGTATTGACCAATGTTGGGGACAAATAAAGCAAAGTCGTAACCTTCAAAACTGTCGCAAAAATGACACTGTGCTATTGAAAACGTCGTAGGCACCTTCGATTTGGTTCCCGATTGAGTAAAAAGAGAATAGAAATGAATCTGTAGTTGTTCGGGAGGAGTTTTTAGAAACCCTAAATGTCTCAAAAGACCCATATAAGCCTCCAAAATTACCATTTCACTATTCATTTTCACTTTCCTCCATAGAAATTTAGAGAGCTCTGCAGCGAAGATGGTAGTCCCCATGAGGAAGCACCATTTCGAGATGAGCCACCGACATCAGTGACCAGCCGACTACCCACCCCCGGTAAGTGCTCGATAAACTACCCTGTGAATTTTTCATTTTTGAATTTCATGCATTTTTATGAATTTTAGAGCTAGTTGAAGTTAGGATCGCATCCGGGATTCTGGATCGCATCCTGTCAATCCTGACTCGCATCTGGTTTTTCCCAGATTGTATCCAGTTTTTCTAGAATTCTGCATCACATCCGGGTTTTCCTGGATCGCATCCAATACCTTAGGTTTAGCCTTGTTTTATTAGGAAATTCATCTGGGGATCGTATCCTATTTTCTTAGGATCGCACCCCGTGTTTAGGATCGCATCCCATTTTTCGGGGATTGCATCCTGTATACGCAATAACATCTTGTATTTCCAGGATCGCATCTGGTAGAAGACTTAGATTTTTTAAGGTTTTGATCATTTTGCATCCTACAAACTTTGAATAACTTTAGCGGAGTAGGAGTCTGCCCCTTGTTGTAGACATGATTCTGATGTTTTACTATTGTGTCCAAAATCAGGCCTAGTTTGAGGTAGTTGCATTTTGTGGCACTTATCTTGCACGTGTACTTGCATTGTCTAGCCAATTGTCAGATGATGAGTAGACCACTGTGATCTGATGTGGACTGCATTCCTTGATGGGTTTACCTGAGATCGGGGTGAACCATGGGTTTTTGACTACTCTAGCTGAGAGATGGCATTTTGAGCACAACACCTTCCATTTACCCACTGGAGAGATTACTGTGATACCGGAGGATGTCTGGAGGATACTCCATGTACTGATGGTTGGACATGAGGTCTTTTTTGAGTCCAAAGCTGGCGTGGTGATTGGTACTTCACGTAGATTCTTTTCGGATGATACCATAGATAGGAGATACTTGTCATGGGATTACATGGTCGATCACTATGATCGATTAGCTGTGTACTTAGCCAGATTGGTAGGGGGCATCTTTATGCTGGATAGAGGTCAGCATGGATTCCTAGTTGGCTGGGTGAGCATGGTTGAGTAGATAATCACCCACCGTTGACATTTTTTTTGGCGGAGCTGCATATTAGCACATATGTATAGAGAGCTCCATGAGATTGTATATCACCATACCCACAGCATGACTGTTGGTATACTCATTCTTCAGATTTAGGCCTGGGAGCACATCCCTATCACAAGACCAATTGTAGATAGGCAGAGGGCACCTGAGCAACCTTACGTATATATGTATGCAGGCCTGATCTGGGAAAGGTCGAGTACTGGCACCGCCTATTGGATGATATGATCAAGGTTGTCTTACGACCTTATCTGGATTGTGAGGTGTGGACCTTTGATGCTCGACAGGTACAATTTTTGTGTCAGAGTAGATATCTGATTGGCCGGACGAGATATATCATAGAGCATTTTATGATTACCAGAGTTCTGAGGTAGTATGGTCGGCGATAAGGCCGTACAGAGGATGTTGTAGTTTATGCTCATACCTGTGATGAGGCACCTCTATGGGGTGCACAGTTGACTTATGAGGTGGCACATTAGGAGATCAGGGACTTGGTTGCTATAGACTGGGACCTTCATCCAGATGTTGAGGATGCAGGGGTTTCAGATTGATATGCTGCGGAGATGCTCCAGTATCCCTTTCCTTGATTCACTATACCAGAGGAGATCATTCCTCGCATAGAGGAGCCACTTGATTATGATCCAGATGATCAACCCGTTAGGGGTAGAGGAGGTAGAGACAGGGCTCCAGGGAGACATGGGGGCCATGATGGTGGCAGAGATGGTGGTAGGGATGGTAGGCATCCTCCTCCAGATGATGGTCATGATGGAGATGACAGTGGTGGTGGCAGAGAGGCCATGGATATAGGTGGTGCTAGTGGCAGTGGGCAGGGCAGATGATAGAGGTTTAGATTTGTGGCCCCACAGAGAGATCCTGATCCACTCTTGACTAGGGACCAGCAGAGGCAGTGACAGCAGGGACCACCAGAGAGGCTACAGGATCAGGATGTAGGCCAAGATGGATATCCTTTGTCGAGATGTGAGTAGGAGAGGGAGCAAATTTGAGCTCAGATTACAGCCTTGGAGGCTAGAGCCATAGAAGTAGAGTCGAGGCTGGCTATATTAGATGCCTTGTTTTTAGATCAAGACAGGCAGATGGAGAGACTGAGAGAAGAGAGGGACGCACAGGCCCGCACAACAGTCCATCAAGGATAGAGGGCCACATATTATTATGCCCTATATCATGTAGTAGTACCAGAGGGACAAAGAGCTCCTACATTTTCTCAAGTGGCCCAACAGTCAGAGGGGGCCATGCCACCTCCATTAGCACCTTTTGCACCACCTCCTCCTCCTCCTCTTGACTAGGTAGAGGGGGCAGGACATAGCTAAGATTTATGTATCTTTTTGACAGGCACATTTTGAGATCATACATGTATATCTGGATCCTGCTGAGATCCCCTCTTTTGTATATTACATTCATATATATACATCTGATTCATTTTTGGCGTACTGATACTCTTTATGCTTACTGGTACACTTTATGCTTTCTGATACTCTTTATGCTTTTTGATACTCTTTATGCTTTGATTGGTACCATGTTATGATGATAGGTATCTGATGCAATTTCTGGATTCTGACATGTTTTTATGAGTTCTCTTTGCCTTCACAGATGTGGTAAATGTAACGTTTTGCACATGTGATGATATCTTGGTCTTGTGATGAGTTAATTTTGCAGATGATAACATCATTTTATGATTTGGATGTGATGAGTTTTTACTGATATAATTATTTCATAAATGATACCTATGTGAAAATGCAAATGTATGTTTCTTTTTGATTTTTCAGTATGCCAAATAGATGTATGGATGCACTTTAGGATGAAAATGTAAAAATGCAATTCATGGGTGCTTTATTTTTTGTATTTTCTTGTTTCTTCTTTTCAAATGAATGCAAAATATATGCTATGGATATGCAATGATATTTGATATCAGTAATGTAGATGATGTAATTAACTTGATGTTTTTAGAAGAAGATAGAAGCCATTTTTGAGCTTAAAAAAAAATAAAAAAAATTCTTATGTTGTTATTTAAAAAATGCATCATGCAATCTCTAAATGTAGCTATATGAAGACTTTTAGGACTTGTCACCGATTTAGCAAAATTTTCAATATTTTTATCATCATTGGGCGGTTTTGGAATGGATACCATCAGATAGTACAATCATCACTAATACCCACTGATATTATGAAAGTATGAATACTATATTTTATTTGAAATGTCAGAAATAGACTTAGGCATCAAGGCATAGAAGCCAGGATAAAAATAGTCACCTTCCTTTTAATATACCAGATTCTGAGTAAGGCAAGATATTGGACCCGCAATGACCTTGAAAATTCATATCCTTGGGTACATTATGATTCATATACCTTAGCAAGAATCTGGATCAGAAAACAGACAAGGAAACTATTTCAAACTCACCATAGTTTACACATAATGAAGATCGAGATATATGCGACTATCCACCCATAGTAGCAGCTCTTACCATAAACATCCAAGTTAGGTGAAATTTATAGGATCATTTGAAACAATCACCATACATAAAAAATCAAGAAAACATTATGTCCCCTATCCTTGTGACTCTTTGTCTTTGCACTGACGTCATTGAGCAACTAAGAAGACATAATAAATCATCAATTGAGAATCAATCAAATAAAATTTATAATTACGTAGATGCCCCTAGTTGAAAACATCATTAGGACATTTAAAGAATCATAATCAAACCACTATCAAACTGTGTGTTTAAGTAGTACTTGTTCATTCATCTGTCAAACATAGTAAAGATTCATCAATAAAAAATTTAGAATATAAGCAATATGGTGTTCCATGTCTGTGCATTGACAGGATAATCCAGTCCTGTTTGCAATCCCATACGGCTTTGTAGGAACTTTGTTAATGTAAATGTCATGTCCCCTATTTTGAAAAGACACCCTTGTTTTGGAAAGTGAAATTTTTTTGCATGTGTCAAGAAAGATTATGTCCATGAGGCAAACCAACCTAGAGAAACCTAGCAACCACAACTGAGTATGCCAGCAAAGATGCCCCCAGTGCAGAATGACTTATCCCTAAGACATAAAGATAGACAAATCCCAAGCAAGGACAAGATAGTCATGTAGGAAAATGAAGTCAGCATACAAGCATAGGAAAAATTATGAAGGTCTAGTATCAGTAGTGCATTGATAGATGGAGCGCAGAACACAAGTGATGCTTGATTACCATATTTTTACCACTTGGCAAGACCTTTTTCTTTCTTTTTGCTACCAAGATGCCTGTTTTACCAGGTGCTCATCAAGGCACTTTTCTCTTTTTCAATTTTTTTTCTATTTTTGCTTTTTTGAATATTTTTGTAGTATCAAGGCACCTGTTTACCAGGTTTTCACCAAGGATACCCATTTTGTAGGACTTTTCCACTATTTTTGGATTTCTTCAAGATCAATTTTTTGAATGTTTTTGGTATTTTGCAAGAACTTTTTGCTGTACAGGCTTTGCTAGCCAAACATCAAGCGTAGAACCACTTCAAATGTAGAGTGTTGATAGGATCAGGGAGAATGTCTCCCTTAGGTGTAGCTAATTGTTAAGCTCCAGTCCCAAAAGTAGTAGTGATAACATAAGGTCCTAGCTAGTTAGGTTCAAACTTTCCTTTCTGCTCACTGTTAGGCTGGTTCTTAGGATTCTCCTTTAGGACAAGGTCTCCTACCTCAAACTTGCATGGTTTGACCTTTTTATTGTAACCTTTGGACATCCTTGCTTGGTACACTTTGAGGTGATTAAACGCTTGTTGTCTGCGCTCATCTAGTAGGTCCAGAGAATTTATCCTATCTATGTGGTACTGCTCATGAGTAACCAGTCCTTGTAAAGATATCAGCAAAGATGGGATTTCAACCTCAATAGGTAGTACTGCCTTAGCGCCATAGACTAGAGAAAATGGAATGGCCCCAGTTGGTGTTCTCATGCTTGTTCTTTAGGCCCATAGTGCCATATTTAGTTGTAGATGCCAGTCTCTACCAAACTTGCTCACAGTTCTGTGTAGAATTTTGAGAATATTTTTGTCTGATGCCTCAACCTGTCCATTACCTTGAGGATAATAGACTAAGGAGCAATGTTGAGTGATATGGAACTATTCACAGAGGTCATCAATGTCTTGATTTTTAAATTGGCTCCCATTGTCTGTCACAATTGAAGAGGGTATCCCATATCTACAAATAATGTAGTTCAGAATGAACATAGCCACCTATTTGCCAGTGGCTTTACTTAGCAGCACGACTTCGACCCAATTTTTGAAATACTCAGTGGCTGTAATGATAAAATTGTGTCCATTTGAAGAGTTGGGATATATTTGTCTAACCAAATCAAAGGCCCATTGCTGAAATGGCCAATGTGTTATGAAAGGTATAAGTTCTCTGGCAGGAGCATGAATAAGGTTTCCATGTGTCTGGCATTTAAGACATGCTTTTGAAAATTGAATAGCATCTTTCTCCATGGTAGGCTAATAATAGCCTACTCTGAGCAGTTTATTAGCTAATGAAAATCCATTCAAGTGTGATCCACATACACCTTCATGGACATCTTTTAATGTTAGATCAGACTCTTCGAGTTCTAAACATCAAAGAAGTGTGCTGTCGAGACTACATCGATATAGGTTGTTAGTTATGAGGACGTAACATGATGGTATCCTAATTAGGGATCTTTTCTCATTTTCGGATAGATTGGTGGGAATGGTTTGGTCAGAAATGTACGCAATGATACTGGCATACAGAGATTGATCTAGGGTATTCAAGGCACATATTACCTAGTATTTAGGGTTAGCAAAGGCAGGACATGATATTTCTTCCACCAAGAAGTCATAGCGGAATTGATGCTCCTCTAGTTGTAACATAGATGCCAAGGTAGCCATAGCATCGGTAGCCTTGTTCTCTGATCTTGGTATCTGTTGGAAGGTGATGAAGACAAAGTACTTCTTTAGATCATCAACTAGTTGTTTGTAGGGCATCAAATTTTCATCTTTTGTTTGATACTCCCCATTGACTTGATTGATAATTATTTGGGAGTCACCATACACGTGTAACTCTAGGATCTTCCATTCCATGGCTAGCTTGAGGCCATTGACCAATGCTTCATATTCTGAGATATTGTTGGTGCATGGAAACATTAATTTTTAAGATTTGGGAATCTTGTATCCTTGTGGAGTTATGAAGAGAACCCCTACTCCAGATCTTTGTTGAGTGAATGAACCGTCAAAGTACATCCTCCATGGATGTTCAGTGAGGTGCATGATTGTTTCATTAGGGAACTCAATTAGTAATGGTTCATCATCTTGGAGTGGTGAATTAGCCAATTGATCTGCAAGTACCTATCCTTTGATAGCTCTCCGTTTGACATACTCAATGTCAAACTTACTTAGAATCAGGACCCACTTTGCCAAACGTCTTGTTAATGTCGTTCTGCTCAAAAGATACTTTAGAGGATCGATCTTAGCAATGAGATTTACTATATGAGAGAGCATATAGTGTCTCAATTTTTATGATGCGAAGATGACTGCTAAGCATGCTTTTACAATAATGCTATAATTGAGCTCATAAGTGACTAGTGTTCTACTAATGTAGTAGATATCTCATTCTTTCTTTATTTCATCCTCTTGCACCAGTAATACTCCTAGAGATGTAGCTGTAGCTGAAATGTATAGGAGCAAGGGCTTTCCATAAATAGGCACCATAAGAATAGGTGGAGCAGCCAGGTACCCCTTCAATTCTCTAAAATTTGATTCATAGTGTTCATCCCATTTGAATGCAACCCCTTTATGTAGTAGCTTAGTAAAGGGTTGTGCCTTATCTGCAAGTTGGGACATGAATATCCTGATAGGCTGGAGTCTCCCTTGTAGCGTCCTCATTTGACTAATACTACGTGGAGGAGTCATCTCTAGAATAGATTTCACCTTTGCAGGATCTACCTTGATTCCCTTTGCTGATACTATGAATCATAGGAGCTTGCCTGATTGGACCCCAAAGACACATTTCTTTGGATTGAGCCTAAGTTGGAACTGTTCCATTTGATCCAATATCTTTCTCAAGTCAGCAATGTGAGTACTTCTCTCCTTAGATTTAGCCAATGTGTCATCGACATAGTCTTCCATGTTTTTGTGCATCATGTCATGGAATATTGTTGTCATATCTCTTTGATATGTTGCACCGACATTCTTTAGCCCAAATGGCATGACGTTCTTGAAAAATGTGCCCCAGGCACATGTGAATGCAGTTTTCTCTTGATCCTCAGGGGCGATCTTGATTTGGTTATAGCTAGAGAATCCATCCATTAATGAATACATCTAAAAGCCAGCTGTAAGATCTATGATCATGTCAATATCTGGTAGAGGGAAGTCATCCTTCGGACATGCTTTGTTGAGGTCTTTGAAGTCCGTACAGATTCTAATAGATTTATCAGATTTAGAAATTGGGACCACATTAGAGATCCATGCTACATAGGAAATGACTCAAATAAATCCAAATTTTAACAACTTTTCTAATTTTTCTTTCACCAATAATGCAACATGAGGATGCATTTTTCTAAGTTTTTGTTTCAGGGGCTTGATCCCAAGAACTATAGATAAGTGGTGCATAATGAGATTAGAATCTAACCCTGGCATATCAGTGTAAGACCATGCAAAGTTGATCTTCTTCTCTCTCAGGAACTCTGTGAACTGTACCTTCTCTTCTTCTGATAAAGATTGTGCTAGATGAACTATCTGAGGATTTTCAATAGTGCCCAAGTTTACTGACTGTGTCGGTTCAATCAATACTGAAGAACTCTCCTGAAAGTGTTTAGGGAGGATATCAAGAGTCTCATCCTTTGGCACCTCTGAGAGGTTTTCACCATTGGATACATCTTTTTTCTTTACTATTTTGGGACCTGATACTGCCACAGAGTGGTTTTCACCATCAGTCTGCTTTTTCTTTTTATTTTTCAGTTTGTGACTAAGAAACTTGATATCCTCCTGTGACATGTTCTCGCTCCTTGCATTGGTGGAAGAAGGGTAAGGTTCACAAGCATAAAGATAACAAGCTAGGGAGTGGTCATTGGAGAAGTCAAGGATAAGAGTAGGATCTATTTTAGTCCAATCGATTAGGTCTAGAAGTACCAATGTTAGGGAGTCAGATTTTGGGAAGGACAACATCGTGTTAGCATCAAGACCATTAACCGACATGTCACGATCTATTAAGTTAATATCTTTGATGTTTAGATCAATAAGAGTAAGATCGCTGTTAAAAGGGTCATTGTTAGTTATATATGGATCAAACTCTAGTGACTCGTCAGTAGATATCTCATCATCATCCCTTTGTAAAAGGAGGCTTCTTGCTTCTAGCCTATGAAATTCTTGTAGACTTATGTATTCACCAGTGTCTCCGTCAATGATCAGGTGAAGGAACTCTTCTTCTGCTTCAGGAGGATCAGTATCATTGAAAGGAGTGTTTGGTCATTTACTAGGAGCTGAGGAAGCTGCAAACATATGAATTGTATCTATTTCAATATCCTTAGAGGCAATAGATAGCCAATCCCACTCATAGTCATGAGAGTCTGTGACATCATTATTAGATCTGTTTAAATATTCAGCAATGTTTATTTGATGGACTCGGTTAGCTACTTGTAGATTAAAGTGGGGTAGATCAAGAACATGTGAAATTATGACCAATTGCCCCCAGTTAGGATGTAAATTCTGTGCCCAGGGTTTCTCTTGAGTGATTGTTGCTATGGTGTCCCTTACCTCTTGAATGGGAGGTTGTGCTAGCAAAGGATTGTGAAGATCCTGTGGTATCTCAAAAATAGGTACGTAGAGTTCTCCTTGATATTTAGGATTCTCTGTACCAATATGTAGTAATATCTAATAAGGCCATGGTTCTGATACTATCTCATCTATTTTATCACTCCCTATTTTAGAAGGTGGACTCTCTTTTGAAGTAAGTTTGTTGGATTGAGTATTAAAACCCAGTCCTGTCTTATCCTTATTGAGGTGGAACTCCATGGGTATGGGTTTAATGATCCCTCATCCTGTGTCATTTAGAGGTCCCTTTCCTTTGTAACCCATTTGTGTGAGAAAATCATATCCCTTTCCATACTGTTCTGGGGATATCTTCACATGTTTGACCTCAGATTCCACTAGTTCACCTTTGTAAAGCCAATTCAAGACTGCCTATTCTTTTGTGTTATCTAAAGAAGATGTGGATGCCTTTATCATGCCAGTCGCCTTGTGCACTTTTGGTCCTTTGGATGCTAGAGGTGTGAATGTTGATGACAGTTTTCCATATGATCTTGGTGACACTAGAAGGTCTGTCAGCGAGGGAGTCACATCCAGCTTATACTCTCCCATACCTGTTTCTTCAAGTTTGAAGGTCTTGCTAAAAATCTTCATAACCATGTCCTTGGTAGTCTCAGGAGAAACTACATCCACAACCTCTTTGTTGTGTGGGATCATGCTACCTACTTTGATATTTTTGCAAGTGTAGTTGGCGTCTACAGGAATCGTCACTTCTATCCCATTATGTGGGAACTTTATGCATTGGTGGTAAGTGGATGGTACAACTTTCATTTCATGAATCCATGGTCTGCCTAGTAGAATGTTGTAGGCCAATGGTAAATCCAGAACTTGACATATGACATTCCTCTCAATCGTTCCAACTCTGATTGGTATAGAAATAAGACCCCTGGAGGATCTTTCTTCCTCATCATAAGCTTTGATGGTTATCTTGTTTCTAGAGTCAATTGTTTGTTCTGAGAGACCTAGTCTCCTGACAAGATCCAGTGTACAAATATTCAATCCTTCACCTCCATATATTAATATGCATCTAACACAGGATTTAATAATAATAACTTCAATATGGAGAGGTTGATTGTGTGGATGTGTCAATGACTTGTTGTCCTCCTCAAAAAAGGAGAGGTAGTGTGGTGCTGAGATGTGATTGACCATCGCTTGAAATTTGTTTATATCAATATCTTTTGGAACATTAGTAGCGTGTAGGGCTTGTTCTAGGATTTCCCTATGCAGAGTGGATATCTTGAGCAACTCAAAGATGGAAATTTTGGCAGCCGATCATTGCAATTGGTCTACCAAGTCATATTTTTCTCCAGGGATAGTGACCACGTGTTTTGCTGTTGGTTTAGGGATAGTTATAATAGGAACCTTTGATGTTGATGTTGGCTTTGGCGGTCCCTTGATTGTAACCTGTGCTTGGCTCTGTGTGACAACATTTGACGAGGATGAGGCTCCTTTAATCATGACCACATTGATGGATTCAGTTTTGATATTGAGCATATTAATCACATTGTCACTTTTGGAATAGGTGTAGTTTATCTCATTACCTTTCCCTTTAGATGTTTCCCCTTGATTGTAATTAGGAAAAAGTTTGTTGAATGCTGTATGATCCTCATTGGTAGTATGTTCGTCTACTTTGATCTTACCTCCTTCGATGAGGTCTTGGATGACATGTTTTAGTTTGAGACAATTATTAGTCTTATGTCCCTTATTTTTGTTGAAGATACAATAGGAGTTATCATCCCACCATCTGGGTTTGACCATTGGTACCCATGGTTTAGAATCAGGAATTGTAAGAACTTTGTTATCCACCAACGTTTTCCAAATAGTCTCAAGAGGTTCCCCCAAAGGAGTGAATGTTCTTTGGGGTTTTGAAGTCCAGGTTCATTCCTTGTTGTTATCATTATTTGTTTTGGGAACAGGAGGTGTCACTTTAGCTTTTTTGCTTGCTTGCATGCCATTGGTTAGATTAAATGCCTCAGGTTTAGAATTAATGTTAGAGGCATCCACCACTCCATCATTAACAACATTCTTGTTTTGTTTCCACCATTTAGGTTTGGAGTTAGAGTTGTTTCTTTTATTTTCATTCTGAAGAGTGATCTCGCCCTTTTTGACCATGACTTCCTCAATATGGAGGACATTTTTAATCATCCTATTAAAGCTAGGAGAATCTTGCATTTGTAGACCATAGCTCAATTCATGCACTAGATTATTGATGAAGATTTCCATCTTCTCCATTTTGAGAATGACCCTTGAATATCATGCGGAAATATTCCTCCATATTTGTAGGAAGTGTGTAAATGATTCTCCAGTTTTTTGTTTGGTGTTACACAGAACCATCATGGTGACATCATGTTGGATGTTGTAGGAGTAATTTTGAATGAACCATTGCATCAACTCCTCAAATGTTTTGACTTTAGGGTTCAATTTTGAGAACCACTCCATGGCATTACCTCCCAGACTTCCTGGAAATAGTCACATGAGGTATGTGGGTTCGTGCATGTACTCAATGCTTAGAGCACAAAATTCCCTTACATGGTCATGTGGATCAGTTTCTCCCATGTACTTGTCATACTTTGGCCTTGCCACATTAGGAGGAAACAGGACCATAGTGATACTCTTGTCAAAAGGAAATGGACAAATGGTGTCCAAAGGGTATTTTGTTTTAGGTTTTTCCTTCTCTTGTTTGAGGTCGGTGAGCTCTATTTGCATTAGATTGAGCTGTTTGGTGAGAATAGATATTGGGTTTGGTACCTCTTTTTCTTTGAGGTCATCCACATTATAATCCTTGGGTAGCTTGACACCTGAGGATGTTAGATGGAGGAAGTATTTTTCTTTATCATTACTAATTATTTGTTCCAATAGCTTGTGGATCCGTTTACTTTGTTTGAGTTTTTTGTATTCATCTTCAAGGATCTCTTCTTCACTATCTGATCCAAATGGATTACGTTCAAACTTGGGTCTTTCTTCCTCTTTTGTGCCTTCAGATTGTGCTTGTTTACCATCATTATAACCCTCAAAGGCCTTACTCCAGTTATTAGTGTTGCTATCCATTTGAGGTGAATCAAGATCAAAAAGGGAACTACAAGAAGTTTCTCCTTGGAAGTGTGGTGTCTTAGGAGGTACTTTTGATCCTTTAGTTGTGTACTGGTTGCGTCTTGTGTTAACCATGAAGTTTGTTTCTCAACTTTGTTAATGTTTCCCCATAGTGCAAGTAAGGATTTGAGATTGTTTAAGTGGGTGTGTCTAGGTAGAGGTAACTGTTTGTTGTTGGTGGATGTAAATGATTCCAGCGTCAGAGGGTTAGAATGCCCTGATAGTGAGCTGGGAATCAAGTTGTTGATAGAAAATGGGTAGACCACACGTATTGAACTGATCGTGAAAGACTGACTATGCATGCAAGGTGGACGTTTCAAAAGTGTTTTGAAATAACAACAGGGAGACCAGAAGAGACAAAAAGAACCAACTAAAGAGAAAAAAGGGTATCCTAATCAACTGAGGCCTCCTAAGAAAAACTACTACAAATGCCCACTGTCCTGAATGAGCTCCTAGATACGAGCCTCTGATGATACTAGATACGATCCTAGAATCTGGATATGACTTCTTGCTGACCAAATATGATCCTAAATACTAGATGCGATCCTAAATACTGAATATGACTCAGGAAAAATAGGATACGATTTTATGATATTTTTTGTCAATTTGGGTCAGTTTTTGAAAAGTTTGTTTTTGAAGTACGTGAAGTTGCTTGTTTCCAGATTGCGTCAAGAGGTGTCGTAAGGTGTGAAAAACACTTGTACTCCAAGGTTTGAAATTTATTGATTATTTTGAGGAGATTATCTTTTTAATGATCTTTTGGACACGTCAAATAGTTTTGCATTGTTAAGAGGGTGAAACAAACACACATTTGTCATATTTTCTAGGTGGAGGATGAAAATATTTTCTCGTTGACTTAGGTACACACTCAAATGCTAATCAGAATACAACCATCACAAGGCACGCAATGGCTCCAGTCATGATGCTGTAATAGCCGACTCCAAATGCAAGTGAGGGCACAATATGACAAGTGTCTTGGGGAAATTATATTTTGCCTTGCACAAAGATTATCACCCTTTCGAAGTTAAATTGGGTATTCTTTCAGTTGAAGTTGTTGTAGATTATTGGGCAATCCATTTGAAACTGTCCCCCATAGAATTGCACAAGGCAAAATTGAGGTGTATAGACCTATGAGTACCTGAATATATGTAGTCTTGAAAGCAAAATTCAAGTGGCTTCGCTCTACATATACCCAGTTATGTTCAATTAATGATGTCATAATTCCAAGAACAAAACCAGTTCTGTCTTCCGAGGCTTTGGCCTACAAAGAAGCAACTATTTATAGTGAGTTGGAAGGGTCGGCGTAAGACTTGTCCTCACTTGGGTCATTCCTGGGAGATTTTTTCCTCAACCAGCAGGCCCTCTATTGTTTAAATGATAGGTAACCAGGATTGGCAAGCTTTGGATGTCTGGATTTCTGATTCTTCCAAGGAAGAAGAGCATACTCTCCTAATCTAAACCATTTTCTCCCAAAACACTTAAAGCAGAGTTCATTCTCTTAAGCTATGTTGAGCTTGATTTAATTGTTCCTATTTTAAAGAAAATAGGATGCTTGAAAGGGAAATTTTGCCTTTTTCAATTAACCACAATGATTTAATGATTTGTGTTGTTCAATTTCTGATCCAAAAGAATTAAGCGATTGAACTTGTTTAATTAATCCAATATATTTAGTTCTTTGTTTTGTTTATTTACTATCCAAAAAGAATTAATTGATTTGTTTTCTTGTTCATTTACTCCCAATTTTATCACAAATGATAAGACAACGTCTGACTTTTTAATTTTTCTCAAGAGGAAAAGAGCATATTATCTGGTTGTTTTAGCAAGTGGAGAAATGGTTTTAAATTTGGAAAGAAAGGAAATAGAAGTCAAGATGGGGGTTGGCAACCTGAAAAACCATGTTAGTGTCTGTTAATGAAAATTCTCACAAAAAAACCTTCAAAAATGCCTTGCAAACACTTGTTAAGCTGCACATCATCAAAAACACCACTTGTTAGAATGTTAGGAGTTAGGCAAATGAGATGCTCAAACTTTTTAACCAGATGCGAGCCTAAATTTGTATGAAATATGATATAGCATATCGTATGTGAGCCTATTCACCAAATACAATCCCTTGCTGACCAGATGCAAGCCTAAACCAGATACAACCCAGGAAATCCCAAATGCGATCTGAATTTTCTGCGGTGTGATGGCGTATTTGGGATGCGATCCTGAATGATTAAAAATGATTGTGTCTGAATCTTGAGCATGCAAATTGGAAAAAAAGTGTTAGAAAATGAGGCCAAGTTGAAAATCAGGCCCCACGGTGGGCGCAAAAAATGTGTATGTGTATTTGGGAACCTGTTGAAAAAGACACAAACACTCAATAACTCATTTCATTAGTTGAAAAGGTTAGATAAAGCATATAAAACCCACTAATATCAACCTATTGCCTGCTAACTAGGAGGAGTGTGATTGGTAACATATTAGCCCTCAGAATATGCTATAATCAGTGACGTATACAACCTAGCATGAAGGATTTTTAATTAAAAATAAGCTAAAAAGATGATAAACAAGCATTATAGCTCCAAGCATGTGAATATTAACAATGAACAAGCATGAAATAATAAGTGAAATATGATTCTAATATTAATCTAGCAGCATAACAATGCATTTACAATATAAGGTGAAGGCTTATTTACTCTAAAAAATGGCTTCTATTTATAGAAGAATGAGAGAGAGAGGGAGGACAAGATGAATTAATGAGTGAAGGGGCTCATTAATGAAGCTGTAAGAGCCATTAATGCCCAAGGCATTAATAAGGCATGGAGGAGACATAGGCTTAAGGCATCTTCATTAATAAGGCATTAATGAAAGCCTTAAAGAAGCAAGGGAGGGTGTAAGAGAATGGATTGAGAAAGTGGACCTTAAGGAAGTCAAGCTTGAGAAAGTGGACTTTCTCAAGTGGGTTGAGTTGCTAAGCATTCCTTAATGGAATGTCACAACATTAGGAGGTGGGTTAGGGTAGAATTTAGGATTAGAATTTGATTAGCAAGGGTGAATGGGTTGAGAAGGGTTAGAACCCAGGGTATAAGTGGTTGAGATGGGTTAGGTTGGGGTTTAGAAGAATATAAATAAATGAAATAAACTTATTTAAATAATTTAAAAATATAGGAATTAATTATTTAAACAATAAAATTGCTTTTTAATAATTAGGGGACTATAGCCATTTTAATTAAATTAAATAGGCTAGGAGAATGGGTTAATTGCAAGTGGGTAATGGATTTAGGGATTTATTTAATTCCTTTATAATTAAATACTATAGCCATGTTTGATTTTGGTTTGATTTGATTGGGCAAAATTGATTTGAATTATATGGCTATAAGAGTTAATATAAATTAGTGATAAAAATCACCTAGGACATTAAATTGATTTGAAGAATTATGCCAATCAGTAACAGGGTCGTTTGGACATAATTGAGGGTATGATCATACTTAGGGAAAATAAGGTCCATAGTTGGAACATACCAAATTTAGGTGGTTATAGAAATTAGTGAATTCATCTGATATAAATTCTCCTCCTCTATCTGATCTCAAACATTTCAGATCCTTACCACTTTGTTTTTCTACCATAACCTTATACCATTTAAACATCTTAAATGCTTCAAATTTTTCTTTTAAAAACATGACTGTCATCATTCTAGAGTAATCATCAACAAAGAGAATAAAATATCTATCTCCATAATAGCTCTTTGTCCTCAT